>MU089304.1:0-18548 GCA_014839905.1 Aphanoascus verrucosus | reverse complement strand
GCCCACCCTCGAGCGATTCTACCTCCTTCAACGCTGCTTCTCGAACTGGTAGCGACTACAACGACGATGATGGCGAAACAGACCAGAGCTCCTTCGCCAATGGCGGCTGCGGTAATGATGGCGGCGATACACCCATCCCCGTCCGACAGATGGCCGTGCTCGCGATGATTGCGCTGTGCGAGCAAACAGCTCTAAATTCGATTGGACCTTACCTTCCGCATATGGCGGCCTCGTTTCCCGATACGGATAGCAACAAAGTGGGCATGTACGTAGGTGCGATCGCGTCGTCGTTTGCGTTGGCGCAGTTTGTGACGAATTATTTCTGGGGATGGTTGTCGGATCGGATTGGGCGCAAACCGGTGATTTTGCTGGGAACAATTTTGACGGCGGCGTGTTTTGTTGCGTTTGGATTCTGTCGCAAGTTGTGGCAGGCGATTGTGGTGCAAGCGTTGATGGGTGTGGTGAATGGGAATCAGGGCGTGGTGTCGACGTGTTTGGGGGAGATTACAGATCGGAGTAATCAGTCGCGTGCGTTTACGTATCTACCGGTGATCTATGGGATTGGAGGGATTACGGGTCCGATTCTAGGAGGGATGTTGGTGTCGAAGAAGGCCATCTTTGATGAAAGGTTTCCCTATCTTGGGCCCAATCTCGCCTCTGCGGCCATCCTACTCGTGGACTTCGTTTTGACTGCATTCTTCCTCGAGGAAAGTCTTGAGGATGCGATCAGTCTTCCTGTTATCGGTAAAAAAGTCCGTGACCTTTTCACTTGGTTGTGGTATGTTACATACTCGAAAAGGCCAAGATATATGCGCGCAAGCAGTCGGAGTTCCTATAGACGAGATAGACGAGGCCGACGCCGACGCCAGCGAAGCTACGACAGCGGAGCGACAACAGACACAGTCGACTCCACTGTATCGCTATTTGCGCGACACCGCCAAAATCAGCAGCAGTTCAGCAGCGAAGAAGTGCTGACCCGGGATATCATCCTTCTCCTCATCACATACCTCATTTTCGCCCTGTCAAACATCTCATACAACTCCCTCTACCCCATCTTCGCCCAAGCATCGCCTCCCTCCGGCCGTGGCTTGAACCCTCAGGAAATCGGTTTCTCGCTCGGATTCGCCGGCATAGTTACAATTGGATTCCAAGTATGCATATTCGGCAGACTGCGCGACAAAATGGGTAATCGGTGGTCTTACCGTGCCGGCCTGCTTGGCTTCGTGATCTCATTTGCCCTGATGCCGTTTGTCGGATACAAAGACAAAGCTGCGAGCGAGGGTCGATTATCCAAGGATGGCGTCCTTCTCGCCATTGAACTCTGTTTTATTCTTCTCCTGAAAACTATATCTAGCGTTGGTGGACTGACCAGCGCTTTACTCCTTGTATGTTTTCCCGTTATCCTCGATTGTTGTAATCTCATGAGTAGATCAAAGCTAACACTTTTCCAGATCACCAACTCTGCACCAGACCACTCCGTTCTCGGCGCACTCAACGGTCTCGCGCAGACCATCTCTGCTGCAGGCCGTGCTGCAGGACCCTTCCTATCCGGCAGTCTCTTCTCCGCAGCAACAAAGGTAAAACCCAAGGGTGAAGCCATCACATTCGGTGTCTTCGGCGGGATTGCTTTCGTTGGCTTCCTGCTCAGCTTTGGTATTCGGGGACGAAACCTCGAGGCGGAGGGATGGCAGGAGGATGATGACGACGAAGATGATGAAGATATTGATAAGTCCGACGACGAACGGACACATCTTGGTGTTTAAAAAGAAAAACACGCTTGATGAGCCTTATAAGAGAGAGATGGTTTGATATATAAAGTAGATAGTGATACACTTGTTGCGCGTACATATTTTTGCTTTTGTGTGCTGAATATTAGGGCGACTGATGCGAGTTTCTCTAGTTGATCTTATGGCGATATTAGCGGGACATCAAAGGATGAGAAAAAGCCATTTTGTACATTTTGTCTCGGATATACCGAAGTGTTAGCTTGTTATTCATTCTCGGATAGCTAAGACCGAGAGAATTATCATTAGATTTTTTGCCTTATGGCCACAAGACTCCCTTAAAAATCCCTTACAATCTTCACGCCGGCCCTGCTCTATTCTCAGTATCTCTGAGACCTTCGTACCTCCTGAACTTTCGCCATGTATCCCTTAACACCAAGGTCTTAACCGATCTTTCGGCTTCGTCGAACACGCCCTCGTCAAAGCCCTCAGGAACACCAAAAGCCTCTGGAATGCTATGGGGCGCTTCGCTCATCCGTTTAAGGTCTGCTAGCATTGTCTCCATGTATACTTCGACCATATGGCCAGCATTAGATGCGCCCGCTGCGAGGCGGGGTGGACGACGCAGACCACGACGAGACGGACGGCCCATTGGCTGCAGAGGAATCGGCGTATCGACACCATCGTTCACGAGAGTTATATCCGAGACAGACTCGAATGGTGCGATCTGATTGCCTCCATCCCCTGACCGGCTTAGCTGCATTGCGTCCAGGAACATGCTGTCGAGAGCATGCGACACGGCGGCTTCGAGATTGACCGGGAAATTGGCTGAGTGGATGTTGATATATGTAGTATATATCTCCACTGCCAGGTCAAACATGTGCT
Source organism: Aphanoascus verrucosus (assembly GCA_014839905.1). NCBI lineage: Eukaryota > Fungi > Ascomycota > Eurotiomycetes > Onygenales > Onygenaceae > Aphanoascus > Aphanoascus verrucosus. The sequence goes on along the minus strand of MU089304.1, from coordinate 15,939 downwards.
TTCGAAGCGTCTCCGGACTGGTGAAGTTGGGTGCCAGCTGAAGCCACTTGGCCTTCCAGGAACGGACGTGATGCAAGAAAAGAATATTCTCGGCGGAATAATCTTGAGTGAGGACAAAGGTAAGAAGAGAACTCATGTCTCCTCCGAGCAACGCGTCGAGTTCCTCCCTTATGGAGGCTGGTGCAGAAGGGCCTGGTTGTGATATTTGTGAACCGTCAGGGGACATAGCGGCGGGGGGTTGGGCTCCTGGAAATTCCCGGATAAGCCTCCTTGTGGCGATGGCGTCTGCGATTGGATAGTAAAGAGAAATTCCTTGCCATATCATGGCAGAGGGAATGTACCTAAGCGTGCAGAAAGAAAAGTCAGTAAACTGGCAATATTGTAGGGGGTATAAAGGAGGTAATGAGTCTTTACCAAAGCGTCGAACCCCAGAATGTATCAAGGTCACTTCCTCGTGCCTTGTAACCGACCACAAAGACTAACCAAAGGACTGCTCCGTAGGTCCTATATGCAAGGTTGATTAGTACTGAAATCCAGACATCTGAAGGAATAAAAATTCGTAATACTCACGCAACAGCAACAGCCCAGATGGTTTGTGAACGCCAGGAACGACAAGCATAAATATTCCAGTACGCACGCAGAGTGATGCCCATACAAAAATAGGCCAATGCTGATGGCCAAAGAGCACCCGGAATCCTAGTCGACATCAGTACAAAATTAAAAAGAATTAGTGAACGCTATATGATTGCTCACCACTCCATGCCTCTGCGGCATTCAAAAGCATTGTCGTAACTGGACCATGTCCCTTTCTCCTGAAACTTGGCCGACGTGAAGTAAATGGCAAACGTTAATGGCAGCTATCGAGTTAGAAGTGTCAGTGTCAAAAGCCAGGATATATTGGGTTTAAAGACAGCCAAAAGGGACTTAACATACATGCCAGGCACACAGTATGATAAGAACAATTATTTGAGCTGTTCGAATGCCGCTTCGCCGTTGCCAGTAATGTTTCCACCGAATAAGTCTGCGCTGCCAGGAAGTCGTGTCGTGATCTACCAGATGGCTGACGTCGAATATCTCTCGCCCCAATGCCACTTCCAATACTCGAAAGTTATGAAATTGGTACAGCGTTATGGCGAGCCCCAGAACGAACGTCAACAACCAGTATTCAAGCCCGCAAGACATGGTCCCCATCAGGGGATAGGAAAACATGCCCACGAGCGAGAAGACGTGGAAGAGGACGAGCATCCAGAACAGGATGTGGATGTTGAGCAAGCGGAGTGAACCAACTTGCCGATTGAGAAGGATCCACGCGAATCCTGAGACAACGACGACAGTCCAAATGACTGCGGTGATAATTGAAGCAACCCCAATTTTGTCGAGATTGGGGAGCTGGGACGCATCACGAGCCACGATATCCATCTTGAAAGATATGGTGAGGTTATTATCTGAAGGGATGTCAACCAAAGCACAGAAAACCTGGTGAGAGAAGGGATGTCAATCAAAGCACAGAAAAAGTTGGTGTGAGAAGGGATGATGTTTTTGGAAGAATTCACCGGCTCAGGCAAATTTATATTGTGTGAGGAACACATATCAAGCGAAGAGGGCTGCTGCCAGGTCACGGGGACAGTCACGGTAGATGCCGTGAAAATAATCATGGCAGCTGAAAGAGGCGGAAGTCTTACCACATTATGCTTGATTAGTTATGAGGACCTGGACCCCCTATTGCCTGAGGCCTTTGACGAAAGACCCCGATCAAGCCTGCTATCAATGAAACTCCCTATCCGGGTTAATTCTCGTATCAGACAAGCGGATACGTTTAAGGATGGCCCTCAACCACTCTGGCAACGGTTAAATCGCGTATATATCAACCCTCGAAAACGAAGCCAGCAACGATTCTTATAAGGGTATTAGGATATTAGAACCCATGCCTCCACCATGAATGGAATGGCGGTTATTATTAAGTTGGGTATCGCGGCAGATTCATCCCCGGAGTCATTAGTATATGCTCTATATGAGCATTATATGCAGCCTGTCCTCCAGAGGCAAAGTCGAACTGTCGATATAGAATGAGCATTATGCAGTCCGGCTCCGAAAGGCACAAATTGAACTGCAATTATGAATATCGGGCAGTATATGCAGCCCGTCCCTGAAAGACAAATCGCGTTGTCGTTATGGTTAGTCAGGGTTATATGCAGTCCGTTTCCTAAAGCGAAATCCAACTGTCGCCATGGGTATTTAGTAGTATGCAGTTCGCCTCCCAGAGACAAATCGAACTGTCGTTATGATTATTGGGCAGTATGCAGTCCGTCTCCCAAGACGAATCGAAATGCCGTTATAGTTAGCCGGAGATAGACGTTATTAGATGGACTGGATAGTAGCAGCCTTGCTGATGATATATAAGGTCACTGGACACAGCACATACTGCCAGTCTTAGGCGATCTGCGGCAAAGGCCTGGGAGCTTCATGGGTATATAGCCGCAAGCGACGGACGGAGATGTAACGATCGCAGTCATGTATATTGTCTTTTAAGAAAGATATCAAGGAAAGCCATCGCTGGCCTGGAGAAGACACGGCTTCTCTAAAACCAGAGCTGCATGAAATAGAATCATGGATGTTGAACAGAGAAAGGTGTTCAGACGGATCAATTTATAGAAGTCTCTCACATAGCTTGGTATCAATATGGCCCTTTGATATTCACAGTTGAGTATCCAAAAGAATGACTCATAGTACAGGCCATTCACAGGGTGAAGAGGAAGTTGTAGGGACGGAAAGTGAATGCTAAGACGTAAGTGTAATATAAGACGGCAGTGAATGTGGGACGTAAGGTAATATAAGACGGTCTCTAGTGAATGTGAGAACGTAAACTGAAGTAAGACGTAAACTGAGAGTGAGACGACAGTACCAGTGAGACGACAGTACCAGTGAGACGACAGTACCAGTGAGACGACAGTGAAGTGACAGTGACAGTGAGACGTCAACTGAAGTGAGAGCAGTGAATGACAGTGAGAGTGAGACGACAGTGAACGCTCAGGCGTATGGTAAATAGGACGGCAGTGAATAAGAGACGTAAACTAAGTAAGACGACAGTGAACACTCAGACGTATGGTAAAATAAGACGGCAGTGAAAAAGAGACGTAAATTAAGACGACAGTGAACGCTCAGAGTCTCAGAGTCTCAGGCGTATGGTAAAATAAGACAGTGGTGAATGAGGGACGTAAACTGAAGACAGGCGACAGTGAACGCCCAAATCGACGGTGAAATAAGACGGCAGTGAACGTGAGACGGAAGGTGATGTAAGACGACAGTGAATGCTAAGACGCAAGGTAAGATACGACAACAGTAACTGTAAGAATGTGAGACGTAAATTAGAATTTATTGCAAGTGAATCTAAATGCAGTATAATCTAACAAGACAAGTGAAGTCCGGGGAGACGAGTCAAGCTCATACGACAATCGAATCACGAATAAATGTACAGACGCTCAGAGAATGTTGAGAAGCCTAAAGTCTGAGCATGATTAGCCTCAAGTCCACGAACCGAATTGCGGTATGCGGGATATAGGATGTGGTTGTCCTCAGCGATCTTGGTGTAAAAAGGAAATATCATTGCGTTAAGCATCATTTACTATCTAGTGCTTTTGGGTGTCATCACAGACAACGCGGGGATGGTGCCAGGAGATAATGGTGGTCGACAACGTACATTTAGCAATAGCAGCATTGGATCCAGGGGTATCAAGTGGCATCTGCGTCCATATTGTGCGCAGGCAGATCCAACCCGACAGGAGCTCAAGCTCGACTGGGGCTCATCATGATCTGGTCCAATGCCGGAGTGTCTGCGGGAATGTCTGTATGCTGATGCTTCGTCAGTCAATGGATTCAAGCCAGAATCAAGGCAGAGAAGACATAGAAGTAGAGCCGAAATCAGAATATGTAAGAAAATTACTATCACTATCCAGCCATTGCATGAGAAACCCAGGCGTGAGCTTCACAATGGCTAGTTCAACCGCAAATTACCGCATCATTCGAGGGGATGGCGAGAGAGGGAAGAAGAACCACGGGCAGGACTTACCAGTTAGTCTGTTAGTATCAGCGTGCTGCCATCATGATGCAGCGTCGAGTTGCTTTCTGCGAAGAAGAAGAGCGACGTCGACTTGAGACGAAGAGAAAAAGATTTTCTTGGGCGAAGAAATACAAACTGGGGGATGTGGCGCTAAGCCTAAAGCGGAAGCCCTAACGCCGTTAGTGTAGGGTTAAGCGAGAAGAGGGTTTTGTGTGGGCAGCCCTGAGACTCACCCCGAAATTCGCGATACAAGATATCGACAACGACAACTCGACAACCATCCACCCCATCAACGCCCTAACAGACCGGTGGATTGTAAGCGACCCCGGTCCCTACGCGCAATTTGCAAGATCTCATCCGCTGACGCTTTTCTTCCTCCCAGGTAGCCTTCAGCCATGGCACAGATCGACATCAAGACCTCGTCGTGGAAGCTCGTTGAGGTGGGCCGGGTTGTGCTCATCCGGAGCGGTCCTTCGGCGGGCAAATTGGCTGCCATCGTTGAGATCATCGATCACAAGCGCGTATGTGTTGCTCGCAATCCGAACTGAGAAGGGAGAGATTGTGGAAATAAGGAGAACAGGAACCGGAATTCTGACGGTCTTCAATAGGTCTTGGTCGACGGTCCTTCGGGTCAAGAGAACAAGGTCGTTCCTCGTCACGCCATTCCCCTCGCACACGTTTCCTTGACTCCTTTCACCATCCCCAGACTCCCCCGCGCTGCTGGCACAGGACCCGTCAAGAAGTTGTGGGAGAAGAGCGAGATCGATGCGAAATGGGCACAGAGCGGCTTTGCGAAGAAGCGCGAGCAGCAAGAGCGGAGACGCAACCTCAACGACTTTGAGCGCTTCAAGGTTATGAGATTGAAGAAGCAGGTGTGTACAATCGGATATCTTCGCGCAACGGAACCCTGATATCTGCCTTCTGGGGATTGGTTATGGAGGTTGAATCGGGCTAATATAAAGATTGGCAGACTCGCTATGAGGTTCAGAAGGCACAAGCCAAGGTCCGCGCTGCTTCCTGAATGATATGAGACGGACGACGGTTGGCGGAGGGAATGGAGAATGGGCCTTGTCCTAATGGCTGGAAGAGGCCCGATCTCCATTTCAGCAAATACAGCTGGAATCAATGTCCTTCCGATGTTGAGAACTGCGACTTTTTTCAAAACAATTCTTAATGAATCGGAATAAATGGCCATGTTCCTTGACAAAATTCCTACTTCTGCCTTGACTAGGAATACCAAATTGGGTGTGCTTCTGGCGCCTGTGGGTATGGGTTGTAGCAATGTCATTACAGTTCGCAATAAATGCTGTAGAATCCACGAACTAACTGCAATTGTACACAAATGAATTTCCCTTGCCTCGTAGTGTAGATTACCCTATTTTCATCAATTATTCAGAGCGTACTCCGTACCATAGTCCTGACCGATGAGCTTGCGTTGGATGCGCCCAGAGTCTTTGGGGTAGAATCTCGCTAAGCGGGATTGGGCAATACCCCAAACCCTCTCGAAAGACAGGCGGAACCACTTCACACACCTCACTTGCCCTCACACCACCACATCAAGCACCTCGATAGACACACTCTCTCCAGTCACTTTCTCCCGAAGTTAATGTAAGTCAATTTGGTCTCTATCTCATTTTCAACAGAAAAACCCCGCGCTCCATCCCGTGCGACGTTTTTGTTTCACGTTCGTTGAGTTTTATATGACAAACCTCTAACAACTGGGAAAAAAACAGCTTCCTCCCACCAGACACCATGGCCAACCCACGCGTAGAGGAACTCCCCGATGACGAGGTCCCCAAGACCACCGTCGAAGATGCTGGCGACAGCTCCGAGTCCGAAGGCGAGGCTGGCGAGGACGCCGTCATCCCCGGTGGTGCCGCCGTGACCATTCACTCCCGCAACGAGAAGAAGGCCCGCAAGGCCATTGGCAAGCTCGGCTTGAAGCACGTTCCTGGAATCACCCGCGTCACCCTCCGTCGCCCAAAGAACGTAAGCAAAACCAGCAAAAATGTGTCCAATTGAGGGGGCGCTTTGGGGCGACGGGTGCTAACTGTATGTGGCAGATTCTCTTCGTCATTAACCAGCCTGATGTCTACCGCTCTCCCTCTAGCAACGCCTGGATGTATGTTGGCACGCTTTTCTCCTAAAAGGAGCGAATACTAATGGTATCACTAGCATCTTCGGTGAAGCCAAGATCGAGGACTTGAACTCCCAGGCCCAGGCCTCCGCCGCCCAGCAGCTCTCTGCTGCCGAATCTGCCGGCAACATTGAGCACGCCGGTCACGAGCACATCGATCTCGGCAAGGGCAAGGCTCCTGAGGTTGAGAAGAAGGATGAGGAAGAAGAGGAAGAGGAGGGTGATGTCGATGAGACTGGCCTTGAGGCCAAGGATATCGAATTGGTCATGGCGCAGGCCAACGTATCAAGAGGCAAGGCCATCAAGGCGCTGAAAGAGAACGATAATGATATCGTCAACTCGATCATGGCATTGAGCGTATGAGAAGACTGAAATTCAGATTTCTTCATGTATGCTACTTTGATGTGACTTCTAATTGGCTTCGGGATGTATGAAACTCTACGAGGCGCGTTGTGGTCGTCAGATTTTAAAAAGTCAGGTAGCCGAATACCAACCGAATGATTTCAATTGAGTCAATTCTATCTTTTATTCCATACGTCCCGATATCATTTCATCGAATTCATCGTTGTTTCGCCAAGCATCGGGACAGTGGATCACGTGTGTCGTTATCCGGGTGCCGTATTGAGTTAGCGTCAACAATCTCTCACTTCAACGTCTGGCTATCCGGAATCACCAACTCACCACTCCCAAACCACCTCGGACATACCATATCACAATGGCTGTAGCAGTAAGTGGGATGCGCCCTCTGCACCGTTCCCCCCGCTCAACCGAGCCATTGGCCTCCGCGTTAAAGCACAGAGACTGACATCGTGGCTCCTCCCCCCCTTCACCACACAACAGCGCAGTGCAGCTCTCAAACTCGACTGGGCCAAAGTCTCCAGCTCTCTCGGCCTCCGAGGAGCCACGGCTGCCCAACTCCAGTCTTTCAAGAAACGCAACGACGATGCCCGCCGCAAGGTGCAGACGCTTTCCGAGGCCCCGCAGACCGTCGATTTCACGCACTACCGCGAAGTGTTGAAGAACAAGGCCGTTGTCGACGAGATCGAGAAGGCGTTCAAGTCTTTCAAGCCCCAGACGTACGATGTCAACCGGCAACTAAAGGCCATTGAGGCGTTTGAGGCGCAGGCTGTGGCCGGCGCGGAGGCGACCAAGGGCAAGGTGGAGGTCGAGTTGAAGGATTTGGAGAAGACATTGGAGAACATTGAGACCGCGAGACCGTGGGAGGATCTCACTGTGGTATGTTTTTGCCTGGGCAGATTGTGGGTGGTTATATGGATGCTAAGTTACATTTTAGGACGATGTTGTCACTGCTCAGCCCGAGATTGATAGAAAGACCGCTGAGTTGGTCAAGAGGGGTATCTGGATGCCACCTGGCTACAAGGTTCGTCTATCCCCCTCTGCGAGTCGACTCGAATTTGATACTGACCTCCATTGCAGGAGAAATACGGTGATCTCTCCTTCCTTTAAACGACTAGTTCACCGATTTGGGTCAAGTGTCGCCTTGAATTATTCCATCTGTACTACGATATCAAGATATGTGATGCCTGGGGAACTCGACCCATTGTTTTACTTTCCAGAGAGCATAGTTCCCTGGGGTTGTATAGAATAAATATTTCGCATTAGAGTTTGTTCCGTTCAAAACATATCCACGGGCCCTGATATCCCCCGTCTGCCCTGCATGATTGCACGTGCTGGGTGCTTCGTCATCCACCCCTTATCCTCCCAGCAACCAAATTGAAAATCAAGGTTATATTTGCTAGAAAGTTCCTCCAGTACAACACCGGCCCCTAGTAGCCTAACTGGCTACCGAGTGGCTTAGTCCAACAATGGACTACGCACTTGGAAGGGGCCGGGTTCGATTCTGGGACGCGGAAAAGAAAACTCGCTTTTCTTCCCTGGTATCAGAAAGGACGTAGCATCCAGTTGGCTCTGCTGTCAGCGAGCGGCCTAAATAATGGCCCTCAAGAAGCTGGCAGCAGCGGATGTGAACCTTTTTGCTTTTTTGCTTGATGTCAATAATATTTATCATGATGCATATCATCGCGTCTGTATCTTTTTGATCCATTCGAAATTGGCTTCAATACTTATCACAAAGGGGTAATTATCAACAAGATACCCAGCTTCCATTCCGTTCGACGCCTAATGTCCTATCTTATATTGAACCCGTCTAATAGGCAAAACGATCAACCCAAGCCTTCGAGAAGTGCACTCGTTGATGGATTTGCCAGAAGATGAGTATCGACAACATTACTATTTTTTGCACAACCTGTGAACCTTCTGGAAGGGTATCCGAGCACGAATACTTATATGATATCGCCATCTGCTCCAAACATCTCATGCGACTGCATCATACAAGGCGGTTCGATAATCGAGACTTGTTCAACCGGAGGCATTGTGCCAGTGGCGGTTACTTGCATCGTTGTCGACTCGTCATATTCCATCCACAAGTTGTTCTATTACCCTACATAACTGTCTTGGATTTCAGCGTGAATGTACGTAAATCAGCTTTTCAATCCCATCGGCCCAAACTACATTGCTGTACCCATTTTGCTAGCCAATAGACCACAGGCCTAGGAGTGGTCTGCGTTGATATCGTGAACAGATTTCTTCAAGCAAAACTGGTGCAAATACGTTCTTTCCCAAAAAGGAAAGTACCATCATCCACCCCGACTACCAACCAAACACTACAGTCAACCATCATATATCTTTCTCAACATCAATCTCTACACCTCTATATCAAAACCAATTAATCAAGTCTTGCAAGATTCAGGACTCTCATTCCACTAGAGTCGATCACTTGCGGACGAGATCGGGCCAACGATTCAGTGTCTATTCTCAGCAGCTCATTGAGCTCTGCTTTCGAAGACGAGAAGCCGCAATGCAACCACTGCTTCTACTCCATGTCAAGCAGTTGGGACCCCGTGTTTGCTGAAGTTTTTTATTCCGAGAAGAATTGAACCCTCACCATGCAAACGGGTCCTTTAACGCCAATCTTGATCAGGAGACTTCGACGCCCTGCAGATCTGAAGAGTTTGTCCAGCGGCCATGATTGGCCTATTCTGCAATCGTTTCTGGGCGTGGGCTGACCATGACAGGACAGACATGAGCCGTCGTTGGGTATCATGACCCTTTCCACAGCAGGGAACCCATCAAGAACAAGAACAATAGTATGCCATGGAGAAAACACCACAATTGCAGCAGCTGTTTGAAACGGAAGGACAAAGCGCAAACGACACGGAAGTGGCTTGCCGGGAAGATTCAAGGCAGAGGGGGAAGCAAAGACCCTGAAGCCATCGGGCGATTCCTCTCATCTCGACTGGACGGGATGGGATGGCTGTTGAACGTTCGTCGTTGTGCATATTGGCGGGGTGCCCAACCGCAGGGATCCCGATGCAACTGTCGACTCAGTGCCGTTGATCTGCTGTTGGGATGTTGAATCGCTGGTGTCATCGTTGTCCCATTGCAAGAAAAGACTCATTCACTCTGCTCACGCCATCTGCAGACAAGGCAAGGATCGGAATTCCCAGCGGGAAGTTCATGAACGGTGATGCGACGGAGTCCAGTATCAAGGATGCAAATGCTGTGAAACAACGCACTCGCTGAAGGTTTGACACATCCCAAGCACTCGGGTCGTCAATCCCAGGCGTCTGGTTTTGCGTGCTTTTCTTTTCTTTTTTGGCTGATTCGCAGCAATTAATCACTCGCTAACCAGCTGTTTGGGCGCCAGACTAGGCCTTAGTTCCCGGCACCGCGGGTCATCCAACGGTCAGCGATGATGGACGACGACGACAGAGATACAGTCCAGAGAGAAGACGACGATGAAGAATGGATGACGAAGCTCCATTTCTCTTCTCGTCCCGTCCACTGACTCGCTTCCCTGCTCCGTTTCATCCCTCCATCCCGGCCGTTAACTTAGTTTCCTCCTATTGTCACGCTCTTGATACACCACCTGGTGGCGCCTGCACCCGCTCTTGGGACCACAACCCACGGCGGCCAGCACAGCACAGCGCTCAGCAACCAGAGCAGAAAAGTCTAAAATCCTAACCCGACCAGGGCATGGGCAGGGAAAAAACAAAAAGCTTCTGGCTGGCCGCATCGGCAGACCAGAGAGGGAAAAGCAAAAAGCAGCAAAGCACCCTCCGGATGCTCCCCTCTAGTCCTGAAACGGCAAGTCAAAATAGCAAGACTGAGCACTCCTGTTGCGACGTGTCAGTTAATGCGGTCCCGCCGTTGAGATTCTGCTTCATGACAGGCAGACAGACGGCTCTCGCTGCCTTTGCCGAGTGGAATCCATGGAAGGTTTTTCTTTTTCCTTCTGTTTCCTACATACTCTTCCTCTTGATCTGCCTCCCGGAGTGGGAATCCAATCCCGATACATAATCCAGGACCCCGCAATGCCCGCATGACGAGATAGAAAAGAAAATATCATTTTATATTTTTTCTACGCTGATAGGGTCGATATATAATCCCCATGGACTCTAGCAGCCAACCCCCAAAGAGGCAATGTACGTCTGGATACCCGTCATTTCGTCCTTTTGCATATTTGTCACCCGCCATCCGCCTTGGTCCTGGGTCTTGTCGTCATTCCCACAGCACTACTCCTCACCGATTCACACACATTGAGTGAGCGTTATTGCCAACTGGTCCGGGAAAGACCCAAACTACGCCCGTCCCGCAATATTGGGGGATTTCCGCGGATACGGATGGTTCTAGGATCTAGAACAGAGATTGGGTTCCGATCCATATATTCTGAGCCAGCGTCCGTTGTGTCGGGAACGTCCCGCGAGAACGGTACGAGGTCAGATACGAGGATATATAAACCGGCTCCAGGAACACGACGACACACGCGATATTGATTTAAGATACGAGGATCAGTTACTACTACTCTGGATATCATGGACCCCCGCTCGCCACGCCGTCCAGCATCCTCGCTGCGGCCCCCCTCCGGCGATCCACGCGCCCCCGTCGAGCGCCTCCCCGTTGAGCTTATCCACAAGATCTTTCTACAGAGTCTCGAATTCAACTTCCCCCGAGCCTCACAGCACCTTGCCGCCGCACTCTCCAACCCGGTCATCTACACCTGGCTGATCCGCCTCGGCTTTAGCAGCAACAATGCCTCGTCCCGCACGGATATCTTTGTACATCCGTTCTTACCCCTGCCCCTGGACTACTTTGCTCTCGACGCACGACAGCGCAGCGCGTTGCAGACCGAGATCCTGCGCTGCCGCTGGTGCACGATCGGGTTGATGCGCAAGTGTCAGCGGGAATATATCGAGTACGTTCTACGTCAGAAATGTGCACATCTGATACTCGCGCCCGAGGATCGCGCACAGCTCAACAACCTCGACGACTTCTGGCGGAACATGCCGCAATACAACGACGCACCACTCGGCCGCCGTGGACGCGGAGACCTCATCCTCGCCGCACGCCATCCAAACCCAACCCCAACACCGTCCTCCGACCCGTCCACAAGATCATCATCCTCCGACCCCTCCTCAACATCCTCCTCCTCCTCCTCCTCCTCCTCCACCCTCAAAATCGCCATCTGGTTCCCCTTCGGCGCCCTCCAAATCCGCGAACCCAGCCCCATCTTCCAAGAAACCGACGTCTTCCGCCTCCCCTCCACCACCCCCTCTCACCCCTGCCGGATGCCCGACCACCTCCTCCGCTCTCCCTGGACCGAAGAAAAATTCCAACTCCTCGCCCTCCTGTCGAATGAAGCATACATCGACGAAGACGGCAACTTTGAGCGGTCGAAAGGTGTGTTAAGGACGGTGATTGTGGAGCGCGATCTGGGCACGTTTCGAAGATTGTTGGCGCTGCATGTGAGGGTGAGGGTGTATTCGTATCCGTTACGGTGGCCGGTGAGGCCGAATCATTTTAGGGTGGCGGCGAGGTGTGCGGAGGCGGAGAGGGAAGGGGGTAAGGAGGATCCGTTTTTGAAATTGTTGTTTGAGGAGTATCGGGATGAGATTCCGGTGACGGATCGGTCGATGAGGGCGTTGTTGGCGAGGTATGGGGTATGAACCAGAATAGAATAAAATATAAAAGGGGCATGGGATGGGTGATGATTGATGATTTGCATTGAGAGGGTGCATCTGCATGAGCATTGTTGCATTGATGGTGAATTGAATAGGGGATATTGATAAGTATCTTATCTGCTATTCTGTTCTGCGCTGATGTTATTAGTACATACATACATAATTGAATAAAAGTGACTATTATGACATTGTAATGGCGATTGTTGCATCCAGACAGTCAATCCCACAATGGGAAGACTCGTATGGACAAGGGGTTCGTTTCGTTCCGGTCAGTGTACTCCCACAAGGTATTTCGTCTTCCACACATTCTCCTTTTCCATTTCCTTTTTCTCTCCGTTTCGTTCTGCAACTCAAAACAAATAATCAATCCGGCAGCGCACAGTTTCGTTCCATCCCCCCAATAGCTCAAGACCAGTCCTCAATCCTCAAAGTCCTGATACACATCCTGCCACAACTCCAACGTCCACGGCCTCCTCCGTACCCCAAACACCCTCTCAAACTCCCACCCATACATCGGACAACTCGCCTCCGCACTCCCCTCGCGAAACACCATATCGTTCCCCCTCTTGATGATCACGGGCACATCGCGCATAAACTTCACCAACCAGCTTCCAAACACCTCGCCGCGGGATTCTGACTCGATCGCCCATTCGGTCAACTCCGCGTCGTCGTGCGGGATGGAGAGTGGTGCGGCACGGACGAGCAGGCGCAGGAGCGGGGTGGCGTGCGTACCCTGGCGGGATGCGAGGGGGAAGAATTCGGGGGGGAGACGGTAGGGGTGGAAAGAGTCGTATTTGCCGGCGTGGATGTGATGGCAGGAATCGTCGAGTTCGAGGAGGGCGCGGAGGGCGTCAGGTTCGCGGTCGAGGATGGCGGAGTGGATGCCGTCTTGGATGGTGGTGCGGGAGGCGAAGGTGGACCAGAAGTCGAGATCGGTGTGCGGGGGGAGGATGGTGATGTATTTGCGGAGGAATTGGAGGAAGAGTAGTTTGGCGTCGGTCCAGGGGCTGCCACGCAGGAGTTTGGAGGGGATGGCGAGGGTGGTGACGGGGGATTGGGAGGGGTAGACGTTGACGCAGCGGAGGAAGGAGAAGTCGAAGTCGTCGGGGAAGGTGCAGTTGGTGTCTTGCACGGAGCGGAAGTGGTAGAGCTGTGCGCCGTTGGAGTGCGCGACGGCGTCGACCATGTCTTCGAAGTCGGGTTCGGAGGTGACTCTGCCTTCGTCGGCGTCCCAGGGTGCGTCGCTGGCCGAGCACATCCATCTGTACATGGATAGCTTGATCATATCTCTCATCAAGTCCCTGACGCGTTCACGCGTGCACCAGCGGCAGCTCAGGACGGACCACTGCAGTGCCTGGCGTTCGAGCAAGTCCATGGGAACATAGTGAAATGGACGGAGCTTGCTCTGTATAATTGCGTCGGCTTCATCGTTGTCCGGGGCTGGGTCATTCCAAAAGGCTAGGAGAATCAATCCGCGATAGATGGATTCTGAAGACAGGACTTTTCCCAGGTAACTCGATGCGCGCGCGAGGTTGAATTCGAGACTTTCCACGAAGATCTGCTCAATCAACTCGACGGGTAGTCGTTCCAGACGCGAGTACTTCTTCTGCACGATCTTTGGTCCCTTTCGCGTCGTCTTGGATCTCTTGGACGTGCCACTCTTTGCTGACGACTGTGACGAGGCGCGACTGTGTCTGGCGTCGTAGTTTTGGGGGTGCAGTAACTGTTCACGATGGAGTAGAAGCGAATGAGCGTCCAATGCCGCCGTGGCCGTTGTTCCCAGCTTTCTTTTCTTCCCACGCACCCTGATTGGCGTTAGTTCTGACACGGGCAAGCGCACGGCCACGTTGCCTGGAAGAGCCATGATGACAGCCCTATGAGCTCGGACTCGCGGGTCAAACGGGCGGGATGCACGTCACCATGAAGTAGTTCAAGCTCCACAGTCCACTTGTAGATGCGGTATCGACCAAGACTCTGCCGCTGTGGAGTGGCTTCACGGTCTGGCGAGCAGCACAGCGACGATGGATGAAGCTGTATAAACTCTGGACATCGTGCAGCGAGTGCAGAGAGAAAAAGTGCGAGTAGGGCTTCTTGTGTTGCCCGATCAGGAAGTCCTGTCACCTGCCTGTTTGCGCTGTTTGCATCAGGGTCTAGCCCTATTTGCACTGTTTGTCTGCTTTGCCAAGACGGGAGCTGCATAATGATGTAATGTCCGGTCCCTTAAGACGCTAAGCTGAATGCGGTTTAGACTTCCCTTGTGCAGTCCCTGTGACGTCATATTTTGATACCGGCCAAGACACGACAGGAAGCAGGAGTGACGAGAGCCGCCGTCACACCAACACTTCTACTGTGTCCTGGGTACACAGTAGTGATACCGTGGTAAGATGTATGGGCGAGTCAAGGGCGCGCCAGAGAGGCTCGCAGCTGACATCATGCCTCATTTCCGCGCAAGACAGCGACAGGGATGCTGCCCGGTCCGCAGCGTGGGCCACTCACGGCAACGGCCACTGGAGGCGTGGCAGCCACACGTTTGCTCAATCAGGATATCGTGAGAATATCATAGCAGCTGCCAATGAAGTCATCGCGGAGAGTATTCTAGATCATCGTGAGATTTGTGGTATATATAGTTGGTCAGATTCTCGAACTCATTCTTCTTCTCTCAGACATCAATCATAACAAAGCAACACAGCAATATCATTGCGATATTAAACACTCTTCAACTCTTCTACTACTTCACTCTATAAGAAACATCCTCTGAACAGCCACTGAGCCTCGATATCAACAACAACAACCTCTACAACCTCTACAACCTCCACAAACCACCTCTCAAACAAACAAAAACACTATCATCAAAATGGGCGCCGTCGTCTCCATCGTACGTCCCCTTCCACATCTCATCTATTCATCCATAAGACCTTCAACTAACTCCTCTCCAGTTCCACGCCATCGGTGACTGCCTCATGGCCATCGTCAACGGCATCGCCTCCATCTGCATGGCCATCATCGGCGGCATCGCCTCCATCTTCCGCGCCATCATCTCCTGCCTCACCTGCGGTTCCTTCTCGCGCCGCCGCGGTGCTCGCTCGCACGGGACCACGGGCGTCAAGACCCGTCGTCGATGGGGTCGGAGACCAATGCGCACTGTCTAAACAATACCGTAACCTGCAGTGACGCACCGACTAATCGATACGACATGATTCTTTAACCACGACGACTCGATACTTTCCTTCTTCTTCCTTCTTCTATCCTCTTTCGAACCGAACGCTTGCTTGAACTTTGATCGTGAAACGGAAACGGAAACGCAAACGGCGAGAGCGAGTTAGACTGGCGATACCCCAAATTGGTTCTTTTCTTTCCTTTGTTGATATCTTGATTCAGCTTTTGCATCGATACCATACCCAGTGTGGCTTTTATGCCCTTGACGCAGCCTTTTCCTACTTTGTACATTTTTGCTATTAGCCTCAGTTAGTGTATACTACTCTTAATTCTTTCAACTGAAGTCTCTCTTCTTCATTCAATCATGGATTAAATACCTTCCTATGAGTGGTGCGGAGTGTATTCCCATCCTCCTATCCAATAGTAAAAGAAAAGAAAAAAAGGAATCGAAGGAAATACGTATCTGGTATCATCGATCAATCACATATTCCTCAATATCTTCCTCAACCCCCCCACCTTCCCCCCCACCCCCATCCCATACCCCACCT
>JACRYM010000042.1:0-235001 GCA_014839905.1 Aphanoascus verrucosus | reverse complement strand
GTACTTTCAAGTTGTTTGGACAAAAACCCGTCGGTTTGAGGTTTTGTAGTGTGTGTGGCCCTCGCTTGCAAGGGCCAAGTTCTGTCAGAACCCTTTGTCATGTGATGTGGCTTAATTAGCGCGGGACATCACGTTTCTAGCGAGGTCCTAGTACCTGAGAACACAGCAAAGTCCGCGGCTGGACGGCTACTGTCCATCAATAATACTCCGTAGGGAGGGTGTGTTTGTAACCTTTCCCTAAACGAAACCAAAGCGGCTAATAAGCGCTTCAGTATTGGAATCTCTACGGGTGTCGTTGTGGGGTTGTTACGGCGTCGCTACGGTTTCATTTGGGTCTCGTTTCTTCCGACAATTGACACACCCGTCTCGCCATCGCTTTGTCGCCGTCTACTGTTGTGCTCTCGCCGTTCTCGTCTGGCTGCAACGTGCAGTCCCCTTCATACTAATTCGCGTCGCCTGCACCATTCGACTCTCGTTCGCACAAGGCTGTCGATAGGATCCCCAAAGTTTAGACGTCATGTTGTTTTGTCGGTCCGTTTGCAATGCCGGTCGCGGTGTGAATCCACCTCACTTCTCTCGCAGGAATCGGGCAATATGAATATCCTGTCTTAGAACAACCAGTCGTCTGCGCTTCCCGGTGCCGTTGAGATCCGACTCTACCGTACATGCGGTTCGCGCCCGGCTATCTTTCTACACGCCGCGTATGTCGTCGAATCACAGTCACTCCAGTCTTCCAACGTCTCAATTGTCCAAACCCGCGCGTCGTGGAGAGAAGACGCCTGTTCCGGTTAGGAATAAATTTTCCCGTTCGGCCATTTTCACTTCAGTTGAACGTCGTGTCCAGAGTACCGCGACCATTTTGCCCATGGAAGCGTGGGATGGCCGTTCTTCGCCCTCCCCCCGAACCGCGTGTTTTCCCTACTTCAGGATGGGATACTATCGACCCGTCGGTCCTAATCGAAGAAGAGTCAATCCCGAACTACAGCCCTGAGAAGTTTCTTCCGGTTTCCGTTGGTGAGGTTTTCAACCATCGATATCAGGTTGTGGCCAAGCTGGGCTATGGATCCAGTGCGACGGTGTGGTTATGCCATGACTTACCGTAAGACTCTTAAAAGACTTTCATCCCAACCGGACCATGATGCCTGACTAACCTGCGCCAGGGACCACCGCTACGTAGCGTTAAAAGTTTACACGGCGTCTGAAACACCGACGCAAGAAATTGAGATTTACAACCGCATGAAGGCAATCCAATCTGACCATGCTGGCCGGGCGTGTTTACGGCCGTTGATTGAAACATTTCGCGCTCAGAATCCGGACGGACGTGGTGTTCATACCTGTCTGGTGCATCCTCCACTCGGAATGAGTTTGGACGAGCTCAGAGTTCTACTCCCAAATGAAGTAATGAACATCAAAATGATTAAGCCTGCCATCAGATATATTCTGGCGGCTCTTGACTTCTTACACACGGAGGCTGGAGTGATACATACCGGTTGGTGCAACCCATAAGAAGTCCTCGATGCAAGGAGGCCAAGTTTCATGCTCAGAATGGTAATTTACTGGCTTGGATCTCCAACCTAGCAATATTCTGCTAAGCATTAAAGACGACAAGGACCACTCACTGCTGTCCAAATTTGAAAGGGAAGAATTGGAAAAACCTATGCCACGGAAGGTGCTTGAGGATCGTACTATTTACCTCTCACGTCCCCTTCGCCTTTCCAATGGGCCTCCCGTTCTCTGTGATTTTGGCGAGTCTCGGTTGGGCATCGACCAACAAAAGGGCGACATAATGCCTGATATTTATCGAGCTCCCGAAGTTATTTTAGACATGCCCTGGGATTACAAAGTTGATATCTGGAACGTTGGAATGCTGGTATGAATCAACTACGCAGACATACTGTCATGCATGTCCACAATTGAAGCTAAGATTTCTCAAGGTTTGGTCCCTGCTTGAGGGTCGTCAGCTCTTTACAGCTCGAAATCCGAAGAATCAACTAGACGATATGTATCACCTTGCTGAGATGCAAGCGGTCTTAGGCAGCCCGCCTCAGGAGTTTCTTAACCGGAGCGACGATTGCCTCGAGCTTTGGGATGAAAAGGGTTCGTGACGCGCCCACGTCTTGCCATCATCAGTTGTTCCTTTTCTTCTCTCGCAGTTTTACTAATTACTTCTTGAGTCTTATTTTAGGAAACTGGAAGGGCAACGTTCCTATCCCGGAATGCAACTTGGAGTCGCTTGAAGAAAGACTCGAGGGCGATGAAAAGGCCGACTTCTTAAGTTTCATGCGGCGAGTTCTATGTTGGTTGCCAGAAGACCGGCCCTCTGCAAAGGAGCTTCTTTACGACCCTTGGGTACTCCGTGGCCATCCTAGGTTCAAAGATGTACATGGCGACATATAGGGCATACACGAAGTCTCGAGTACGATGAGTCGGACTGAAATTGACTGGAAACCCTAGATTGACTATCACGCTAAACCCCGTCGTGACAACATTGAGGTCGGAGCAGGTACTGGCATTCCGGCGTTCAGTGGTGCGAAAACGGTTTGGCTTACGGGAAGCGTTTTAGCGGTTCGAGACCGAAATTCGCGCGCTGTTAAACGAATACTCGCCTGAGTGTTAGACCGGACCCGGGTGACGCCAATGGACCCATGGTGATGTGTTCGTTACACCTTTGTTATGGGCGAATTCGAGTACGACTCCGCTTTCGTCCTTCTAGTATATGGTGGGCGACACGGTGTTCGTCCTGTAGCATAAATCCTTCGAATGTAATAGTCAGCTTCCTTTTTATCCATTAATTCCCAAGTTCTCCTTCGTCCGCTTCGCCATGTCGGGCGCCTTTCATCACTAGGGGCACGGGATTGCTCCAAATCATACCTCACTGACCCTATCTTATGTTCAGTGGCTCTACGGAGTAAGCGTTTCCGAGATTCTGAGTTCTAAATGGCGCGCCTCCGTCAAACCCCTCAAGCTGCACAGAAAATGAGGCTAAGGGACCGACTGTTCGTGCCAGAGCGTAAGCTACTTTTGACGATGCTTGCGAACGATCGAAATAAAAATCATCATTCTATTATACTTGTGATATACAGTTTAAAAGGACTTCACGCCGTTATGAAACTTTGCTCGCACCACTTGATCCAGCACCTCGACGAATGACTCGACCTCCTCTAAGGTATTGTAGTGCGCCGGACTAACACGTAACACACCGTCATCGCTCAGTCTCAATATGTCATGCACGGGGCGGAAGGAGTAGCAAGTGCCAGCAGCGATCCGGCAATTAGATGTGTTGTGGATTTCGGAGGCGATCGTCTTTGATGGTACGCCATGGACTGTGAAGCTGATTAAGGGTACTCTAACGTGAGACTCGAGCGTTCGTTCCCCGTAAAGTGTATATATGTCCGGGTGAGCATTTAGATAGTCCATTAACGGCCGCGAAATATATTCTTCAAACGCAATAAGCTTGTCCCAGCCGATCTGGTTGATGTACCGCACAATCGAAACGAGCGAATCCTCGAGCCCGAAGCAGTTATTGCCGAGGTGGAACTTACTGTCAAGCGACGAGTTGTTGAAAGGATAGTGGTGTAAACTTGTAAGGTATCGTTGTTGGGTCAAGCGGCGGGCGTACATCTGCGCAAGATGCGGGCCAAAAACCTTGTACCAGCTGAAGACATAGAAATCGACGTCCAAAGCCTTCACATCAATGGGCCGATGTGGAGCCCATGCCACTCCGTCAACACAAAGCATAGCGCCAGGTATTGTGTGCACCAAGTCCGCAACCTCGCGAATGTTGTGAATGGTGCCGAAAATGTTGGACACATGCCCGCATGTGACTAGTCGTGTGTTTGGCGTGAGGAGAGGTTTCAGCGTTTCGATGCTCAGTCGCGCGTTGGTGTTGCCCACACCGCCTTCCGGCATCCACCATTTGATCGTGATCCCCAGGTCCTTTGCCAAGGCAACCCATGGAGTAATATTACCTTCGTGGCAAAGCATTGATACGATGATCTCCGAGTTTGAGTTGAGTGAGGGACGGAGGGAATCAGAGAGGGTGCGTAATAAGCTTGTAGTGGAAGGACCGCACGCTAACAAGGTGTCAGTCAGGAGAGTTCTTTTCGTCATCCTCTTGGATCCCAACCGGAACAACTGGCTTCTTAGGAGCGAGACCATTCGACATACCAATTTCATCAGGGTCCGCATTCATGAAAGCGGCCAGTTCCTTGTAGCGAGCCGCTCGTCCTGCGCGGTCATGGTCGCTCTTAATATCTCCGCCGTGTAAATCGAGTTGCGGCGTGGACATAGAACGAAGGATACTATCCTCAACCGTCAATGGAGAAGTCCACCGTCGATCAATCATGCGGACAACTCACGATTCTAGTACCCCTTTGTAAACAAGACTACCTCCAGCATTGTTCAGAGCGATGTTATTCGCCTCCAGACCGGGGAAGTTCTCTCGAACAGCTTCGATGTCATAACCATCCAGAACGCCGTTGGAATGGCCGTTGGAATGACCGTTGAGATGGCCATTGGGATGAAGTAGTGAGTCACCATTTAAACGACGGTTGAAATAACGGCTCGTTTTGCTCTTCAGCCCCCGATGAGGAAATCCATTTGAGTAGTCGCCGGGCGAGCCGTGATGCGCGGTCGGTGGAGACATTGTGCTCCGTGGTGCCAACGGGGGAGTGCTAATACGGCAGAACAAATCGCCGTTGGAGATTCCGTTCGATCCATTGCTGGATGAACCATTTTCAAGAGTGATGGCAGGCATAACGAAGTTAGCTGAGGATGTGCTCAGAAAAGGGTATAATGTAAAATTTTGGTTTGCTCCTTACTATCAACAAACACAAGGAGACGAACTGTTGCAAAACGGGGAGGCTTTACGACAGAATAAGTATGCTTTCAAATCCAAGGTGTGCCCTGTATTGCCAGATCGCCCAGTGTCCTTGGTAATGAATGATGAGGCAAAGGGCACGGGCAGCGTTTCGAACCTGAGGGAGCAATATGATCACCATCCAACGCGTTGCTACTTCACCAGGGTGCCACTTCTCGAATGCACTACAGAAATCATGGCCGACCGGCAAGGATAGGGCGTACAGCCCTGGTGAATAAGATGACGCTATTTTAGTAGGGCGAAGTCCCTGCAGGAACGGGTCGATCGGCGAGAGCGATCATGATTTCTCGAGATGATTGTGTGCGCAGGGGCGGCTGCACAAAAGCAGGGAGGAAACCACGATGCGACCCTGTGCCCTATGAGTTGCGATGGCCAGAGTCAAAGCGTTGCGACTCGTTAAATCCATTGCGTAACGCGATGGGGTCCTTTGGAAACAAAGAGTAACACCACGCGAGTTCCAGAGTCCCGAGAAAGGGCAAACAAAGACCCTGTTGCGATTGCAAACGGTCATAGCAACGTGAAACATTATTATTCAGCAGCCTGGCCGAAATTATTGGGGAGCGAAAGGCCGTTCGGAGCCCCGGATTGACCTCATCATCCCTGTGCCGAGGTGACATCCACACTCCGTGCAGGGATGTTGACCGGCCCGATCCTGGCGATTGCCCTCCAGACAAGAAGTGATGAAAATGACGTTTCATGCTGTAACCATGTGTCATTAGAAGCCCTGCGACGCCAAGAGTCAGACTCGTGTTTGAGGAGCTGATATCGAGATAATCGATCACCACGCATGCAAGGGTCTTTTCGCACTGGCCGCTCGCCAAGGGTATGCAGAACATACTTTAGAGGTTGCTGTCGCCGATGGCGAGATTTCATAACCGCCAGCCGCCGAGCACGGGAATAACCTGACTCTGTCTTGTTGTGCTGGTACGCCTTTCTACATCGTTAGTCGACTATGGCAAATGGGTGTATCGCCCGAAAGCGACCATACTGTACATATAGTGTGTACATCGAGAGAACAACCAGAACGCAGCGAGGACACGCTGTACGCGGAGCACCAAGCTCGTCCGGGGTACCGAGACCGGTGATATATGTGGGTATCTTATCAAGGCCTACCACGCGGCTTCTCAGGGCCAGAGTTGCTCGATCCACCGTGGCCTCTAGCTGATGCTGGCGGTCTTGCCCGTTGAATCCGGAAAGAATAGACGTAGAACATTCTAGCCAAATATCAAACGGCGGTTGTGCACCGGGTGCTGCATTACTGCGAGATCGCCTGAATGCCGAACATCATTATAACCTGACCAGCGAGGTTGCTGGCGTGTTGGTCCTAGTAATAGCGCGCGCTCCAACGACCGGAAGCCACATTGCATTTCGAGCGCAAAAAGTGATTCACATGCAGTCAAGAATGAAACACAAGCATTGCAGATAAAAGGAGTGACTTGAAGGGAGGCACCGAGGGTCCATGCTCGTATTTAATACGCCCAACATTGATCGCAATGTCGCATTCATAGATCGGTGAAAACCTGAAAATCAGCCTGGTAAGGATCACGCTGCGCTGATTACAGTCATTTAGTTGACCCCGGTCAGTGATTGATGGACCGTAGGTCGAATATCGGCCACCATCATTATTGGCTTCGACCTGTTTTGGAAAAAGGGTCTGTCGAGGCTGAGGCTGTCCATCATTGCCTCCGCTTCAGCTTTCAGCTCACCTTCCCGCTGGATACCTCCGCGGATCTAACTTACTAAGTCGAACTTATGTCAATTCGAAATACTCTAGGCCAACTGTTCGACTAGACAACCGATGGACGATTCCTGGCATCGGTTAACAAGAAGGATACGTTCAACAGTCCTTCCCCTTTATTCTAGTCACGCGAGGAGCCTCCCAAGTTTAGACGTAGGTCTGCCTTTCAGAGCCTTTTTGTCCTGTGTCAAGTGCTCGACCCTCCTCTCCATTCTCTCAGAAACGAACGAAACAAAAACGGTCGAAAGGCGATGCACGTGGGTCGCTGTGTATTTGAGGAAGTTTGATCGAGACCCGGGAGGGCGTTAAGGTCAAATGGTAACTCCTAAGCAGGCCACCGCATGCACTATACCCCGTGAATGGTAAATATGGGGATAAGGCAATTCAAGGGAAGGCTCGTGGCCTAAGAGGAATTCTCATTCCCGACAGCGGACGCTTGATAGCTTTCAAGGTGCCGCCTGTTTTGCCCTTTCAGTTCTTCCATGTTTATCACTTTGCTTGTGTCCATCATCTATTTCTGTGAACACAGGCACTGTCGAAGAACTTGTCCCTTTTTGTACAGTGCGTGACGAGCAGCTCGTGGATTTGACGGATGGTGGAGAACAGGGAGTTGAGATCTCGCATCCGAGTTTCAGGTCGAAAGGGCCTTTGTCAGCGGCCTCGCTAACTAATGTTCGGTTCTCTGTGTTGATTTCCTCGATCCCTAGTAGAAGCTGGATGTAAGCAAAGAGTTCAAGATAGAAAAGGACATCAAAGCAAGCAAGGCACGCAGAAGCACTTCGTAGTTGAACCTCTCAGTGCTATGGCACGTTCGCGACCCGCAAACCTATTCCGCAGGTGCCCCCAAGTCAGCTGAAAAGTCCATCCATCACGTACGGAGTACATCTCGCCAACAATCAAGCTACCGCAAACTGCGGACACGACGGCTGCTGAATAGGGTGGGAAAACAATGCAGAAGACGAATTGTGTACGGAGTAGGGGAGAAGCTTCAAATGGCATCGAGGCCAAGCCAATCAAGGGAATTAGTTAACTAACGTTACTAACTACGGAGTACGTCGGCCGCGGACCGACCCGAGAACACCACCCCGTCCACTTCTGAAAACGGCTACTATGATACTCGTATGCACGGAGTCGAAATCGATCAAGGACGAACGCCAAAGATGGGAGGACGCATCTGAACTCGCAGGTAGGTTATGGAATAGAAGCTAAGTTAAAGGCCAAATGAATTGGGACTCGACTAATAACTAACTACATTGTAGGTTGATTCTCGACAGCTTCATAGTGCTTTCACACACAGGTAGCTTGCGCGCGCAGCCCAGAGTGTGAATTCATCAGATTGCTTTCAGTATATGGACTCCTGGTCCAGCCATACCTCCCTAAGTGGCCCTCCAGCCCTGTTGCTCCCAATATCTCGGAAACACCAATGCACACCCTCGCTTGGACGCCAATCTCCAACGCACCATTCAAGCAATGGAGAGTCACCGTTTTTGGGTAGCGAAAAACTTATACGCCATTCTATGTGCACTCTCCCATTAAAGTTTTGACACGATCCCAGGTAGAAATTTTCCAACAATGGCATACTTCTTAATGCCTTTGCAGATGCTAGCAAGAATGGTTCAACAACTGCATCGTTGGGCACCATTTGGTAGTCATCATTGTTCTCCCCAGGACGATAAGACGGCCCAACGTGGTTCCCTGTCGCCTGCTGACTGTGAAAGTACTCTGCCCCAGAAGGTGACTCGGTATTGAAGCGAATACGCAAATCTGTCAAATATGGCCATATGGGAGGCTGCAATGTCGATTCCTCCGGAGAGGGCCAGAAGAGGCCGCCGTCAACAGTGATTGAGTCGAAGTAAAGGATGTTCACTCGCTGTGAGAAAACTCGAAGAGCGGAACTAAAAGGGTCGTATGTCAACGGAGCGACAAGGTCAAGCATAGATAAGACTAGGTTATCAAACTCCGCTCCTCCGGCCCAGAAGTAGAATCTTGCGGAATTTATTCTTGCGGGTAGTGCGGGCATTGCATTCAACATGGCAGAAGCAAAGGCATGTCTCATATCACGCCCAGAGTGTCCAATGACTTGGGTTCCTGGACGTAAACCGCTGGCGAAAAAATTGTTACGTTGATAGAAACCTGCACACTGCAAATCCATCAAATTAGGAAGCTTGGAAATGATGGCTGCGATAATGCTGAGATTTAGCGGCCTTCCTGTGACTCCTGTCATCATATCAGGATCAACGCATTTATCGAAGGGGTCTAAAACAACAGTGCCAATAGACATGAGAACGGGAAGTGTTTCTGGATTTAAAAGCTGAAGAGACCAGCCTTCAACTTCTCCCGATCCACAGACGCTGCTGATCTTCAACCGAATGCCTGCCGGCCGATTGTGCAGAGGCTCATGTTCTTCCATAGTTTTGATAAAAGCGAAGAGGCCGGAAATTTGGCGTGTAAACTCCTCGTCACCGGCTCGGTCAAGATAGGTTGATGGGAACAAAGCTGCCATTGGAATATCTACTAAGAACCATATTTCGCGAAGGTATCGGCAACGGGCGCCGCGATATTTGTCCGAGAAGTCAGCTATGTCTTTTGTGGTGCACACACATTTTGTCCAGGTGTGCCGTTCGACAGCAGCTTGGAAACGACGCGAGACCGTGAGCAGTTGAGAACGTACTCTCTTGCAAGCAAATAGAACAATGTGGTCGATGATTTCCTGGGGGAACGCGTCCATGATTCAGCACGGAATAGCGTCTAATACTTGAAAAAGAAAAGTGGTGCTGACCAGAGGATGGAGGTAGAAGTGAAGTTGATATCAAAGGCGAGTTGGAATAGACCAATTCAAAACAAACGTTGGATGGAGGCAGAAAAAAGGGAAGGTTGAAGATGGGTTGATTTGAAAAAATCAAGCTCATTAGGAGTTGCACTAGGTAACCAGGGAATTCTCCGGCTTGGGTCACAAAAGCTGGAGCACAAGCATGTGTCTGCAGCAAGATGAAAAGCACTCTGGGTTGCGATGAATTTGATTAACTTGCAGGAGTTAAAAAAGCTTGTTTGGGACTGAGAAGAGATTGTTTCCGCTAACTCAAAACACCATATCTTTATACCTAAACAGATCCTGATGCCCTCTGCTCTCCGACAAGTGCTGATATGATATTCTCCAGTTGATATCCTAGCGCGAAGTGATTATCACCTTCAAGCTCGTGAAGGGCGCTATAAGGAAGTCTCTGTGCCATGTAACGCACCATCTCCACTGGAGAATTCTTATCCTTGGTGCCATGCCACAATTGGACTTTGTTGTAGGTCACATCTTCAAATGCGAAACCCCAACGGTCATTTGTCAGTAACCAGGCCTCGTGGACACAAGCTTTGGCGCCCTGTGCAAAGCCCTCGAAAGCCAGATCAATCAGGTCCTTCCTTTGCTTTTCTATCGACGGAACCGCGTCCTCGCCGAGCATTTGCTGGGTATTCGCCTTCTTTAATAGGCTATCGATCACCCCGATCATGAAACGCGAATTCACGCCCCTTCGAAGCATACCCATCAACATGTCCATCAACGCGACCACTCCTGTGGGCCAGTTCACCACAGCCCAACGTGCTATCCGTGCTGACAGCAGCAGATGACTTCTTCCTGCTTCCCACGGCGCCGCACTGGCCATCAGTCCAATGGCTGACATCATATCATGAGGCAATGCATGGGCGCACGCCAGGGCATATGGACCACCGCCAGAGCCCCCCAGGATAGCGAAACGAGATATCCCAAGGTGCTGAGTAAGCGCCTGAATATCAGCAGGCCAGTCAGTGATCCGGCGTCCTGGTTGGTGCGATGACAATCCAAAACCAGGGCGATCAGGAGCGATAATGCGAAGGCGCCGGCGGCTCGCGATCTGGTCAATGGCACGAGACTCGAGACGGGATGAAGGAAAACAGTGGAAGAACAGTAGCGGGTACCCAGTTTGACAACCATACTCAGCAAACCCCAGGACTCGGCCGTCAGGAAGACGAAGCGTTTGATTCTCCTTCGCGCTTGTTGAGCTGGCACGTCCGCAAAACGTGATTAGAGGTTTCCGTGCCACTAGGGAAACTCGCATGTTCAGCCATGGTGCGTATTTGTTCATTTTGGAGACCAAGGGAGAGTATCACTGCAAAAAGTGCAAAAGACGGAGATTGCGGCGAGACTTTGGAGAAAATCTCGAGGGTAGAAAGAGATTCGACAATCCCCACGAGTCGACAGACAATCGTGCGGATGTGCGGCGAGCGCCGGCTGAGAAATCCATGCTTCTGTCTCTATGTGGAACTCTTGCGATATAACACCTGGACGCGTTCTTTCCCTCTTTAAAATCCATGCGTGGGCATAATTCAAGATGGAACAAATAGGACAGAAACACAGCAATGGTTGGATGGCACAAGAAGGATGAGGAAGTGCAACCATCCATGGACCAAGCCTCGCCCGCAGAACATCATCACGGAACTTCCCGGAGGCTCTGCTCGTCCCGAACCATCCCGAAGGCAGCTGAATCACCCATCAAGAACAAAAACATCCAACACTTTCCATCAATCATGAATGTCTCTCTTGTGTGCCTTCACAAGTCACCTCCCAATCTCCAATTATTGCTCACAAGCCCTGGCTGCTGAACGACCGGGATTACGCCGGGCGTGGCCGCAGCTGTTAACAACTCCGTGCCTTTACGCAAAATGCAGATCTTTCGAGAAGAGATAATTATTCCCAAAAGCTGTTGCTAAGATGACCCAAGAAAATACCAATACAATAAGATGCCATGAAAGAGGACCACAACGTTAATGTCTGAACACTAGTCTCCTGTAACAGGCGGTGCAGGGAAGAAGTTGAGATAGAAGTACCGTATGCGCCGGAAACATGAGCGGAGATGTGTATATTTTCGTTCTGACAATTCCGGGCTTCCACTCCAAAGTTTTCATAGGTCTTGCTTCCAGCGACCCGACCAAAAAGAAAGAAGTGGTCAAAGGAATGAAAAATCAAGGGACAGGAGAGGCGCTGCCCCGGCTTCACTGAGCTTGGTCCACACTCTGGTCGTCATCTTTGGGAGGATAGAAGTATCATATAGCAGCCTTGACGTAGAATATTGTCTCTAGAGTGCCAAAAACGGACAAGAAGATGATAACCGTGATCTTCACCGTGGTCGTAGCCCCCTTCCGATCCAAAATCGGTATCTGAGGCCATGATGACGCCGCAGAGGAGTCCGATTTGAATCGCTGTCGGGGGTCCGACTGCCCATTAAAACAGCGGAAAGGGGACTTAGAAGGACGAAATAGCGAATGCTGGAAGGATGAAGTGACTCGAGGAGCGATATGACCGTTGCCGGAATTATAACCAGCCTTTAGGACTGCTGCCCTTGTCGTGAGTAGTCGAGAAAGGGGTGCCATTTTATGTATATTGTTTCTGTGTTGGCAGAGAGCGGATAAGGAAAGTGCTTTGAGCTTCCCACATGTACAGTCGAGTCTAAAAGATGAGAGTGAAGTGGAAGGTGATTAGTGGTTAGTCCGGAAGAGTAGGAGTCACAGGTGAGAAGGTTGAGGTCAACCCGGAGAAAACAGGCGGCCTAGTTGACCTTAAGGAGTTGCCTTTGATAGGCCCCAAAGTGCCCCTTCGTCCCTTCACGAGTCCCGTGTCATTGATCGAATACCGTAACTAGTAGTTCCTTCCCAGTTGAGCACAGGACTTTCCCAATCCGGCCATAAATGCCCCTTCCTTCCTCCTCTTGATTTAATCCATAAAGGAAGGTGCAAGTCATGGCAGGAACTACCCTCCTGCTCCAGACTCGTCTATAAATACAGCCTGCCTTTTCCTCCCCCGTCCTCCTTCAACCTTTCTCATTCCTTTGCTCATTCCACCACACAACTGAAGTGCTGAAGTTCTCTTCAATCTCGTGACAGACGCAAAAGGTCACCGGGCGAACATCGGCTCGTGTATACCAAATACATTTCTGCGTTAGAATTATGCTAATCATCCTTCATATTTAGTGTTAACAGCGCACTTCTCCAGAATTGGCTCAAATCACAGCCCGTAACTAATATCTCCATCTTTTCAGGATGGGGAGTCGCCGCTTCCCGAATGAACAGGAGAAATGCTTTCTGAAGCTTGCCAAGACGTTCTATTGACAGATGGGTCTGAGGACAAGCCAGGCACCGCAAGGTACGCGTTGGCGGGACCGGGACGGGTGTGCGCATTATTCTCCAAGCCCGTATTCCGGGAGCTCGTGCAGAAACACCCGGCACTCTGGTACCCATTGATATCTCAGACAAACTCCTGTTATGACAAAGAGGTCAGGGGACACAGAGCATTCCGACCGTTGGTATACAACAGAGAAAACAACAAAATGACGTGACAGGAAATGCCCTTCTCCCATCGCGAATGAGCCAGGACCGAGCCACAGATGTCGAGAGCCGGTTTGAGTATCTGTTTGATGTAGACGATCCCAGCAATAATAACCGCTATCGTATTTTGACCGGTCGGCACCGGTCGGCTAGAAGGGAATGTGTATCTTCTAATGCCAAAGGCATTAAGACGACTAAGGTAGTAGAGCGTCTAGGGTTGACAGCCGCTTCTTATCAGGTCATCTTCAGGCTCTCGACGATAAAATCATGCCAGACTGAATTGAATGTAGAGATCCAAAATACTCGAGGCTCTGAAGCCAAGTTGAGTTTTCCCTCCTCGAGAATAGCCGCACTCTCTGACTCACGGCCCATCATCCTCAGTGCATGTGCTATCGAACACTGAACAAGACCGGTATTGAATCCACCATCGGGTTTGAGGAGTTTTGCAGCTGATAGTGCATGTCTCCAGTGTTCCAGAGCCTCCTCCCAACGGCATCGCCGGTGGGAAACTCTTGCAAGGGAAATTTGGATATGGAAAAAGTAGATTTGCGCCTTGTAGTTCGATGTGCGGGAAACTGAAATTTCATCGAGGTGTGTCAAAAGGGATTCCGCTTCGGTATACATGTTTCGTTGGAGGTATGTCTCCACCAGTGACAATTGCAATCGCTTGCCTTCAGAACCATCTTCAACACCAACTATTCTCATGAGGTCCAGTTCCTGAGATAACAGCACTTCAGCATCATCGGCTCGAGCCAGCTCACAGTACAAACCCGCGACCTCTGATAAAAGAACTCGATACCAACCGGTACCATTGAAGGATTTGTCCCGTAGACCATTATGCAGAACGGGTTCGAGAAGCTCAAGAGCCTCTTTGAACATGCCTTGGTATCGAAGAACCTTTCCGAGCGTGAGATCTCGTGCTCTTCCCGTGATCTTCTCAAGCGTAGACGGATAGGTGATGTGTAGAGGATTCCACCCCATCAGCTCGGCCTTTGCCTCATTTAAATTGCCTTGGCGTATCAAGTTTTCGGCAAACGAAATAATAAGTTCCCCGCGTTGTGCGTTAGATCTGGGCGTTACCTCCGTATGCCTGTCGTCGATAGGAATAGCCGAGCGCTGTATATAGGACTGCAAGGCGTGTTCTGACTCGTGCACCTTCCCAGACATTCGTAGAATTGCGCTTTCCCGGTAGGCGAACCAGGCGTCAAGGAAATGATCTTCGTGATCCTCGAGCAGCTTTCTGGCGCGGTCCATTGCCTCGAACTTCCATTTCTGATCAGAAAACCTCGAAGCTTCAAGGACAACCGATGCCAGCTCGGACCGAAAAGGAGTCGGTTCCTTCTGTTCGATACACATGCTATCGTATTCGAAGAGGATTCGATTCAGATGAGGCAGCATAATCCTGCTATCCTTGCCACCGGAACTGTGCATCATATGTTAGAATCTCAAGCGTTAGCAAAAGGGGCCATGCAAGCTTACACCGGATCAATGTATCGACTCCTCGGGAATGCATGACAAACTAGCAAAACTGCCTGCCATCTCCACTTGGTTACCGCTGCCGGGGATAAGCGTTGCGCAGCACAATATTGAACAAGCGGATGGATGGAGAAGACCCTTTGACCAGTCGCCTCCTTTTTGCATGTTATGAGCGAAAATGAAAGGAGTCTTTCAACTGCTGCATCAAATTCTAGTTCATCCGTGATAGCTCCGATTAAGGAAATGTCCACCCCTTCTTCCTCTGCCGGAACGTCCATCACTTCGCCGTCTTTGTTCCACCGCTTTTGTGGGCTTGCTCCCCTGTGGAGGAGCATCTCGGGGATGGACGAAGGCTCTAAAAATGAGAATAGAAGGAGTATACTCGTGGCGTTGGGTGAATCACGCTCTATCTGCTTAAAGTTGATTTCCCACGCAGTCAGAACCGCTTTGTCGGTATTACCAAACCGAGCCGCAAAGCTCAAAAGGCCATGCTGGTGCGTTAGGTAAAGTCGATGGTACTCTTCAAGCGTTCTGTGCCTTGACCGAACAAACGCTCCAGCTTGGACCAACGCAAGAGGGAGAGACCCAAGCAACAGGGCAACACTCTTGGCTTCTTCAATTTCTTGCTCGTTGGCGTTATGTATACCAGACCGCCTGAGTAGTAACTCCATCGCCTGGTCAGTCGCTAGTGGGTTCAGAACAAGTCCGTCATCCGCTACACCACCAATTGCAGCTTGATCTCGAGTTGTGATCAGCACGTGGCCCCGGTTTATAACCGGCAAATATGCCTGAATTGTCACTGAATCGAGGTCGTCAGCATTGTCAAATACCATGAGCCATTCAGCATTTTCTGGTTTTGATAGCCATTTTTTGACAGTGTTAACTTTGTTACTCGACTCCGGAAGCCTAAGATCTTCATGGAGGCGGTGGAAGTCCGCTATGAGTGAGGCGGTGGACGTTGCATTCAGGAATATGACGCCTGTCCGGTAATGATGTGCGTTTTTCATAATCCAGTGCAAAGCCGTCTGCGTCTTTCCTGAACCACCTGTAGCGATGTCAGCTAAGCAGCAATTGATAGGACCATGTGGCATATCTACCCAGCCCGCATACGGCAAACGTTCGCCGGGTCCGAGATTGATTCTTATTGTCAAAGAAGTAGGCGTTCAGACTATCCAGGACATCATCCCTGCCCAGAAAGGAGGAGCATGGCAGGATATTAAGATGCAGTGGGATGGTGGCGTCGTCTTTTCAAGATTAACGAGGGCCAATTTCTAGATCGGGCTTGAGCACCCACCTCTGATAGGTACCGCAGCAGACTCCCAGCTTTCAACAAGGGCGCGCAGTTTTGATACAACTGAACGAAAAGAGCGGTCCTCATCGGAGTCAAATCGAGCAATATCCCGATGGTCTGTATATTGAGCAATGGTGGCTTCCTCAGCAATACGCAAAATAGCCGACTTGTGCTCGACAATCTGAAAGTATACTTGACGTCAATAGAATACTAAAGAGACATTCGTCGTGTCGATGACCTTACCAATTTCTTATAGAACGGCCCAATTATGGGCGTTAGTTTTAGTTCATAAAAAGATACGAGACGAATCTTCCTTCGTCTCTTCACGAAATCCACGCTGATTTCCATCAAAACGTCGGAACTCTTCTGCAAAATTCCCATGAAAGCACGTGGTATCGACGTCATCGGCAAACACGCAAGAACAATGTTTGATATGAGTTTGCCCATGCTAGCGAGGCCGCTGCCATTATGAGGCGTACCTTTAATCCGGTTAACAGGAGACTACCGCGATGGATCATCGGTCAACGTTACTTACCGAGAAACAGAATTCCATAGACTGATTGTTGCACTTTTTCTTCCTCCTCCAGGCATCCGATAAGTAATGCCTGCAAGAATGCATTTAGCACGATTGAGTTAAGAGAGGACTAGAAGACTCATTCACCTTCTTTGCAACTATTCCTCCTAAGCTATGACAGACCAATATAATGGGCCGAGATTTCTCCTTGGCCGATATATCAGCATCCATGTATTTCACACGCATGGGTAGGATGAAGGGGAAAAGAAGGATGCCTTACTTCTTCTGTTCTCCTCAGGTCAACAAGCTCGACGAGCAATTTGGAGGATATGGCACGCAAATCCTGTTGCGCGGTAAAACTTTTAAAACGTGCGTCGTATCCAAAGGTCATAATCCTAAGGCAGGGAAGCGCCTGTGGCAGAAGATCCTTGAGCCACATTATGCCAGACTTCTTGTGAGTCCAGGTGTCCATGGGATCACCGTTAAGTCCGTGGATGGCAACCAAGCTGCGCGACTGGTAAGCAATGCTGACGTCTTATCAAAGAGCTCGTGAGAGAAGTTGCTTACTCAAACAAGACCCGACATTGAGGAGAGTACTGGCCAGACTGGGAGGAGGCATTGGCACTCATGGGATCATGAAGAACAGTAATCCCATACTTGTCTTTCATCTCAGGGCTTGAGGGCATCTTTCCGTTTATATCAACGCAGTGGTTTTTGGGGCTAGAGTTCCATCCGGCAACTGTTACAAGAAAGATTGATTGTTTGTCATTGTCGACCAGCCGCTGGGCGCTAAACAGGGCGGCTTGCAGGCATACTGCCCCGGGGTTCTAATTGGTCAACTGAGGATAAGGACAGCGCGAGCGCTCATTGCAAACCACACTGAACTTCTTTATGCTCAGCATAAGCTCCAGCTTGACGATTTGACCCAGTGTTAGCCATGAAGCTATGGGTGTCCACTAAAGTTCTCCGTATATGGCTCCCATATCGGCGTCAATCACATGCACAATCCGTACCGTGCCAAAAAGGAGGGTGAGGCCTGGAGGCTTGAGGGACTTTGGCGTGAATCTCCTTGTTACTCTACTGAGACTCCTTAAAATAACTTGAAAATTTCCTTAGCAAGACCAAGGGATGTACGGAGTACGATTTGAGCGTATCTACCTGGACCTTCCAAATGTCCATCTGGCATTAAACTCGCAGACGCCACCATGGGGATCTCACCTTGTTTGCAGCCAGTGACGTTGTCTTCTCTCTGGCAGTGCGAGACGCCATACCTCAACTACTCGACTGTTTTGCGTGAGTTAGTTGTAGCACAGACGCAGGGAAATTAGGCAGGTGATACTTGCCCAAGTCGAGACAGGCAATCCTCGAGCCAGTTTTTTCGCGGTCTACTGCATAGACGAGAATATCCTCCTTTTTACGGTAGAAGAAACGGTTCAGCCATACAACCGCCGAAATGACACCTTAGAGAAGTGCACAGCCGTCTTTGCCAACCGTGATGTTACGGAGACCCGAGTCACCGTAGGCAATGTTCAGAGCTTGCAACTAATGAAGCGGGCCGCGAAGACTATGGGAATTTTTAAAAGTGAGATGGACTGCGTGGGGCTGGCAACCATCAATGTACTCAAGCAGTAACCCGCAAATGGTATCCTCTGCAGTGTCTATCCTCAGGTGCCATTCAAAGTCATATCGTAGCTCAGCTAAATCTTGCTTCTGGGTGTTGTTGATTGTGAGTCAGCCGTAACAATAGGGACCAACCAGCTAAGTTGACCCGATCCGGTCAAGCAATCGTAGACATGGCATTCGACGTTGAAGGGGTCCATTTCCGTTGCATTCCTCTTAACGGTTGACCAGGAAGGCTGGATGAGCGTGTACTACTGGGAGATAGCCAGGCGTTAGTTTTGGCACAACCAGCTGGTTCAGAAGCAGGTAAAGAATCATACTGTACCAGCTTGAGCGTATATATACTGTTTTTTTCTGAAGGAGTACCTCGGGAATGTAACCATGGCCAGCTGCTAACGAAAGCTCCGGAAACTCGATCTCAAGTGAGATTGCACCAAGATTCTCGAGAAAAGGGCAGCGTTCGTTGCAATGCTTCAACCACATGCTCCATTAGCTCGATTTGCACCGAGAGCGGCAGCATTTTTGAAAGTCATGGGTAACGAAAACACCCTCCGTATGAGAATGGCCCCCAAAACCTTGAAGGGCAAGCACATGGACCTCCAAACGCGTTCACGTTTGGTGAGTCGCACCCAGCGTTTTTCGCGTCAGATGCAGGTGTCAGTTAGCGCGGCGCTTCTTGTCCAATCAGACTTGTTGCGCTTCGAGCGGGGTTGCGAACCTGTTACTAAAAACAGCTCGATACAGTAGCTTGCTAGGCAGAAGCAATTTCAATTGGTTCTTCACATCAATAATAGCGGAGGCTGGTATCGTACGGAATACTGTGGTACGGCCCAAAAATGGGACCTCAAGTCTTGGACGCGGGGTGATTTAGCGGTGATTTTCCCTAAACCCAAATTGAGCCTCAACATCCCCTAACGAATCCTTGATGCATCGACCAGACGGCAACCCAAAAACGAGAACTTCACGCCGCTTGGGCATAATTACTTTGCTGAATGCCTCAACGATGTCTCACCGCATTCCACTGACCGTTGAGAGTATAAAGAGCTGGGCTTGCCCAGGCTCAATTTTTAAACAATCTTCTCAGACCATCTGCGATTGAAACAGTAAGCCCTTCTTTTGCCTAATTGTTCGGCTTTCTTCTATCTTGCAATAATTTACCATCATGGCTACGAAAAGTAACATTTACAACTTTGAAGAAGAGGTCACTGAATTTTTTACACGAACCTCAGCAACTCGCTCAGCCTGTGATGCGTATGCCAGAGAGCACCTTGGAGGCGATGTCACTCCCGTGACTATCATGCAAGACATCTCCAGCTACAACGTCTATGCTGGACCCAACGCCGAATTCGTCGCTCAGTTTCGTCTTAAGGCTCTTCGGTTGAACACGGAACTTGTGACTCTTGCTCGAAGCATCCATGGACCCTTGATCCCTCAGGTAGAGTTTAGGGGACAACTGGGGGAAGAGGTGGACGATAAGGAACCACTCTACATCTATGTCATGAACCGTATTCCGGGCGTCAATTATCTGGAGTATAAACTAGCAGAATTTGCTCCGGCAAATTCGCCGGAGTTCTTTTCCTGTCGGAAGACCTTTGTAACCGACGTCGCAAAGTAACTATTCTCCGCATCCCACCTTATGGATGTACAGTACCAGATTGCTAATGATACGCCCCGTTAGGTTCTTTGCTGCCTCCTGGAAGGCCCCTCAATATGTCAACCAAGCCTACCGCAACAGCCTGGGAGATCAATATGAGAAGGACCTACGACTATTATTGGGCTCTCTCCCCAGCCGCTTTCACCCCTTTATCCAGAATTCTCTCGACTTCCTACCAACCATTCTTTCGCTCCCTATGGTGCTACTTCACGGACAGTTTACTGAATGCAATCTTCTGGTCAACGAAACATCTTGCAATCTGGTTGGTGTAGTTGATTGGGCACACGCGAAGATTGCACCATTTGGCTTCGACCTCTACTCGTTTCAGATCGTGACAAACCATGTCCACCTTAGAGACGGATTAACTAGATTCGATGATTATGTCAGTCTCGAGGAGCTGTTCTGGAGCACGTTCAACCAAGAGGCCGGAGGGTTGAGCGACGAGACTATTAAGGTCATCAAACTGGCGAGAATAGTAGGCTTGCTTCGGTCCTACGGATTTACACCCCGTCTTGCGATTCTGCCCGAGGCAGTTCCTATTCGGGATGATGAAAGAGGAGCATACAACATGCGCGTCTTGGATGGAATGCTGATTAATCCAACTACGAGGCTTACCGCATTGGTTTGACGGGGGCCCTACCATGAACTACAGTGTACACAGTTGCATCCAATGAATAATATGAGATTCCACTAATCAGAATAGCCAAGTACAATAGCATGATGTGCTCGCGCTCTAAAACAGACTAAAGAATTCCAGCTTCAGCAAGAGCAGCCTTCAGATCTTCAATGGTTTCAAGCTCCGGAAGGGGCTTTCCACTATACAAAACCTTGTGATTGCCCGATGTCATTTTTGCGTGCCTTTCCTCCATTGTGCAAACACGCGGTTCATCATTGACAAACTCAAATCTCCAGCCTGTGATGCGGGTTGGCACAATGTTTTTGGCAATGGACATATCTAGCATGACAGTTCCTTGTTCGAGAATGAGTTCCTGCATGGCGCGATTGACACACCCAAGGACTTGTAGGCCGATAAGCTCCGCAAGACCATTTTCGAGAATGTAGAGGGTAAACTCTGCCAAAAAATCTTGCCCAACGCCGGACAGACTGGGGAGGGGCCCATCCTGAAACTCGTAAGCACACAGGCCATCCTTAGTGACAGCGAAGATGTGTCCATGAACGGAGGTCGGATCGATCCGATCGATATTGGTCGGGTTGGTCCAGCGAATGGAATCGTTCTCGAAGTTGACGCCGACCATGATGGTATTCTCGGGGATTTTGAAGTGGCCGTGGATTAGGTGGATCCCGAGGACCTTGTCCGCATTGTGGCGGACAAACAATTCCGCCAGGTTCGCGATGTGTTTATCGGCGACGGGAGGCTGGTCACAATCATCGAGAAGTGTGTTATACCTAGAAAGTGTTAGCATCCTCTATACTGACTATAAGACGGGAGCATACAAAGCACTGCTCTTGTGGAAATACTGCATTTCCAAAGCCTGGCGGAGGCTAATGGGAGCGACGGGTGGAACAATAAGAGCTGCCATATTGCTGGAATATGCAAATAGTAGGGTAATTTGGTTGAATGTAGGTATGCTCGAAGGTCGTTCTTGAAATGGATATAAATGTCTGTCTGAATCTGAAGAATGAAAGAAGGGTACCAAGGGCTTTTGGCGAGATATATATACCTCCCCCGAAGTGAGAAGAAGAGCCGCATCTGATCCACGACACCAGATATAGAACGTCAATTTTGATTAACGACGCCGTACTTGTCAGCCCACAACACCTTGACCACCGCTGACAAGGCATTCTTGCCTATATTCCCCGATGACGACGATGGGAACTGTGTGTATTCTCTCTCTTGCTCGTCGAACTGATCAAAAATGGTCTGCGGGTACGCCACAGCAGAGAGGACGGGCAAATGACCAAAACAGCTGCCGCGCCGCATTATCTCAGTAGCTATCTCAGTTCAGGGAAGAAAAGCCAAGGGTGATACCGATTTGGACGTTGATTTCACGATGACAGGCTCGCGGCAGAGCCATAAAGTTCGTATTTATGCCCCTTTCGTATCGGAAACGGTGACAGGCTCGGCTTCAATCTCAAGACGTGACGCAATGCAAAAGCTGCCTCGCAGCAGATAACTCGGATGATCACCCCGTAACTGCATGTCGTTGTAGGTAAAGCAAGTTACGGGACGATCCGCTCCGCCCCGCCCCGCTGTGCCGCTGCCAAGACCGGAGCCTAATTAACTTAGTTCGATCTGATCTTCAAAGGAATCACGCTCAACTGATCCTCCGTTTGATATCCCACAGGTGTAATGATGAAATGCGATTATAGAAGCCTTGCCTTTGATGCCTACCTATGACGATGGTTGAGCTTTTCTCCGGCCTAAAAACGATCACGGGGATAGCGTTCTCCAATTTCGCCTACTCACACCGCGCCGCCCGTACCAACTGGTGCCTGCTCATGATATCTCTGATTCGCCTCTTCAGGTGTGAAGTTCAACGGCTCTTAACGGTAGCCACGTGTCTTGACTAAAGCCTCCAGATTTCTGATTCATGGAACTCCTCAACGGCCCCGTGGTTTGAGTTGTTGATCACACGGAGCTCACTGCCAGCGGCGTACATATCTTCACAAAGTATTACCAATATAACGGCGAATGACTCTTTGCTAATCAGGTTAACTAGCGGCTTAAACATCAGCCAAAGCGCGTGTTTTCCTTCCTGGTAGATGCTTCCAGCGTCTGGAAGCTCTCCGTCCTGGAAGAACCCGGTAACAACGCCAGTTGCTTGAAAATTGGAATCCCTCTCTTGAGGACATTGAGTACAGGGATCACGAGACTCGCCATTTCACGTCGTGGATAATGTCTGCCTTCGCAAGCACTGCAATCGCACGGTCTGTGTATTAAAGAGAGACGCAAGACTAGGCAACAATAAACGTGGCGGCTGACATATATCAAGTTGCAGTCGCTGCCATGACTTGGGGAAGGACTTGCACTGGCCGAAACAACCAACGGAGATTTGCAAAGTCCGACTGATTAGCATTTGAATTTTCCAAGGTAATGATTATATTTCTCTTCTTGAGAATCAACGTGAAGTATATTGACTCGGGTACGTTGCCTTTCAATCGTTTAACGCCCACAGGCCCACGGGAGCGGTCCCCCAAAAATACTCACAGCCTGCTCTCCCCCTGAGCACTAGAAGCAAACGTCGGTGGTGAGTGATCGACGGGCCCCTGAAGCCATTTCACCATCCTCTGGATAGCCTTGAGCGGACTCAATCCGTCGGCTACAATACATAAGATTAGCACGCCTTTTGTTTTTGCTAAAAGTCTGGATCAAACTTCACAAATTTGGGGCCAGTTTCACGTACCATATCCGATAAAAGGCTTATGGATTCGATATCCCATCATCTCAACAATTCTGGGAGGGATATCTCTCAGTTTTCGCGGGTCGACCGCGAGAATCTGGTTTTCGATCGGCCGGATCTGTACTCATATTGTAATTAACGACCATGCCAACACTCAGCGACGCTTTGATTCACTTACATATGGTTGACAGTACTGAACCGTTGCGCTTTTCCGCGGATTCGGGGAGTTGTTCGCACCGCCACAATGCCACGTCGTGCCGATAAAGTACACGACGCTTCCCGCAGGGCAGACCATGGGAATTGTGTCCTCATACTTGGGTCGTTGGTCAGCACCCCAGGTATGGCTGCCTGGAATGATGCCGGTGGCGCCGTTCTCTGCGGTAAACTCGTCGAACGCTGATATGCCATTAACGGCACGAGTCAGCCAGTCCGTGATTACCATCCACCGAGAGTAAAGATACCTATGATGATAGCGGTGCCAAGGGGTAGCCGTGGACGCGGGACGTGGCAGAATGCATCGTCTAAATCTCAGAGATTAGCCATAATGAGTTCCATAACCTTGCCTACTTGCAGCTCCCCGTATAGGCTAATGGTTGGACACACCGTGATGCATATCCTGGGGTTTTTCGCCGGAATTGATCTGGATCGTATGAAACGCAGTGATATTGTACCCCGGATCCAAAAAGTAGTCGTTGAGCGCCAGCACTCGGGGAAGCATTGCAAATTTGTCAAATTCCCTTGTCCTGTTCAACATCACAATGGTGAGACCTCAAACGGTACAAATCTAAAAGCCAGAAGCAAGAATCAAGCTCACTTGTTCAGCAGCGAGTAGATCCTGTTGGTATTAAGACCCTCAAAAGCGTTTCTTCCAGCAACGGGAGCAGAGCCACTCAGACGGTCAATCTCTGCCTTTGCAGCTTCTGCTTCTTGCTTCGTGAAGCAATTCTCAATCACGACATAGCCGTGGCGAAGGACATGTTCAACATTTGCTCGGTCGATGGAGTCTTTGGGCATGGGATTGCGCATTATGCCTATTGCGCGGAGGTGCTCGAATTCATCCGCCATGTTTGTGGTATATAGTTTGAAGATATATCGTAAATTTAATTAGTATATCAACTAGTCGCGATATCAACGACTGTTCAACAGTGCGTTTTCTGTAAAATGGCAGGAGGTTGGAGTTGTTATGTCGGTGGCAGAGCCAGCGACGTTGCGTCCAGCCGTACACTCCCCGCATCAGACATGTCACCGGCAAGTTGCAGATCAACTTGACTAATACGCAGTGGAGAGTAGGAAAGCCATGAAGTTTGACCAGTGGTGTTGTCCAGTTTGTTCTCTTTTCTCCTCACAATGAGTTCTAGGATTGAGGTTGATGTTGAGAAACAACCTCGGCTCAGCGCCCAAAAGTTGGGGTTGACGCGGCTCAATGCACTTTTGGACCGCAACGCAACAACGAAGACTGACATACAATTCCGGTATCACCAACGTTGTGCAACCATATATTCCAAAAATCTAAAGGGGTTTCTATGATACAGAATCTTGAAGAACTTACACACATAGTTGTCCAAACTAAACTGGGTATATAACTCTCAAATTCACAAACGAAAGGAACACGGCAAGGTGTGCAAAGCTCGCAGAGCAGTCAAAAACAAAAAAGGAATGACAAGAGGAAGAAGAAGATTACTCGATATTAAAAGAATATGAAAGAAGGAAAAGACACTGACACAGAATTCGTCAAGGCCTATGAATGTACTTTTCAATCAATCCCAGTTACCCAGACAATCCGGCTGCCATTCCTGTCCTGGATACGCGGTGCTCGACATCAGAATCTCCTCACTCGAATCATCATGCGTGGGCAGCTCGACCGGCTCGTTGTGCAATCCGAGGCTGGCAAAGTATGGTTGCGGCGGCGGAAGAGAATCGGTTGCAGGCGGAAGGGTAATGGTTGTGGAGGGAATTGGCGTGTCGACCCCAAGTGATTGGGCTGCGGGCGCGGAAAAGATTCGTATGGACGATGGCGCGGCTGCGGATGGGTATGCATAGTCAAGTGGGATCTTTGGTGGTGGCGGGGGTGGGAGGTCCTTCATGGCAGGATTGACTGGGGAGAGAACTCGAGATTCAGGCAGTGGGTACTGTGAAGCATCGACAGTCCGTGCACTATCTGACTGCTTGGAAGGGGAAATATTGTTGGTGATTCTATCTTGAGTATTAGGCGGGAAATTGAAGGTTAATGGGTGCTGTTGGTTGGTTTGAGTTATCGCGGGAGTGGGATTGATGGCTGGCCTGCTTGTGGTGGTAGCACTCTGGGGATTTCGAGAAGCGGGATTTCTGATGGCGTCCACTTGATTAGATACAGTCCTGCGCGGTTGAACATGGAAACTCTGTGATCGTTCATGGATACCGTTTGTGAAATAATCGCTCCTGCTGTTGGAACTATAGACTGACGGGGGAGCAGTCATCGTGCCTGAACCGGGAGCTGGATATCCTGCAGTTGGATGCAGCAGCTTCGCGGCTTGTTGGTTAGAATATCTGCCATTGACGGTGCTGGCATGTAAACTGGTGCGCTGAGTCAAATTCGCAGGCTTATCGGACAACGGATTCTCAGCAATCTTCGCAAGTGTTGGATTCAGTGACTGGTAGAAGCGTTGTGTGCCTGGAGCAGCGCCCATTTGCGTCTGTAAGTTATCAAGTTGAATAAAAGGTACCCTCGAGCTGATTGAAGGCGCATGAGTCTGCGTTGGTGCATTCGATGACTTGGGAGAGTTGCCAGCTGACTTCTGTGATGCCGTTAGTAAACTACCGATAAACAGAAGGAAGAAAAGACTTACGATCCCCATTGTCTTAAATTTCTGAGAATTCTCCGCGTCGCCATTATAACTGAATCTTCGAAGGAAACTCAGTCCCTTTTTCTTCTTAACATCACTAGCTTCCTTAGGTTGATCCCCGGCCGGTTTCGTGGCGGGATTGGTTTTTGGATTGGGACGGTCGACCTCCGGTGTGAAAGTGCCATTATTTAATCTCGAAAAACGATTATTGGGAGGCCCGGTTTGAGCAGTATGCTGTTTCTGCTGGTTCTGCAGCAGCCGTGATTGTGTTTGTCCAGGCTGCTGAGGCTGTTGAGGCTGTTGGGGCTGCTGGGGCTGTTGCACTTGCTGCTGCGTTGGCCGCGGGGTAGCCTGCTGCACTGGCGGTTGCGCGGGTTGTTGTACCCGTTGCTGTGTCGACTGCTGTGCTAGCTGCTGCCCCGGCTGCTGCACCGGCTGCTGTGCTAATTGCTGTGTTGGCTGCTGCACTGGCTTCTGCGTTGGGTGCTGCGCCGGTTGCTGCGGTTGCGGTTTTGACTGTAATTGCACCTGAGGTTGCGATTGCTGCGACTGCTGCGTCTGAAGCGGCGACGGACTCTTCGAATGACTACTACTCGTATGAAACCTCGAAATCAACGAGGAGAATCGCGAGCGAGATTTCGGGGGCGTAGCGGACGGAGATGCGGGATTTGAATTCAGCGGCGTGGATATCGAGCGTGCACCGGCGTTGTGTAGGGCTGCGTTCCAGCGTCTTGTGTTCTGGAAGGAGGAACGAGGACTGTTTGATGCAGAGGGAGGTGCTGGCGGGGGGCGTTGAGGTGCTGCAAGATTTGGTTTGTTTTCAGCCGGGGGAGTGCTGTTCATAGGCATGCTCATGCGCCTGGTGTCGTTGGACATTTGATGCGCTGGGTGAGTTGTCGGAACAGAAGAGTATCTTGAATGTTGGACCCTCACGGGCCCAGGTGACCCGACTGAACCGTTGGGAGTTGAAGCATTGCCTGTGTATGGCACCGTAACAACTCCTTTCACCGGAGAGGGTTGATACAACCCCTTGTTCTTCGCACCAGCCCCATTGACGCTCACAAGCTGACGTTCAATTTCGGCGCTATGGCTTCCCTCTTCTTCAAACGAAAACTTGCGCGACAGAATCTGCTCTTCAATGCCCTTTGATATCGTATCCTCCGGAGGACTTGGACTTGGAGGCTTGCTCACAACAAAACTCCTGGTAGATTGTGCGTCGGTTCCCTCCTGTGTCGTATATGTGACTTCGCTGCCGGAGACTTGAGGCTCTGGGATCAATTCGAGCCCGTTTGGTGTAAGCACCAGCACTTTTATATCTTCTGACGACTGAGAGCATTTACTGGATGCGCGAGATACGGTTATATCCAAAGTAGGGTCGATGTCAGGTAACTTTGGCGACTGCAAACTCGCTGATGCTGTGGAAACAGCTGGTGCTTGGGAGTTCGCCTCTTTTTGCTGCGCATCTTGAGGACGCAGAGCAAGGGATTCGGACATATCATCCATGCTTTCTTCCGGCGGCGGTGTTACGCTCTTTTGTGATAGAGTCGGGTCGCTGTCGTTGGAGATACTGAGCTGAGGGCCGGCCTTTCCAAGTGCAGGTGACGAAGGAGCAATTGCGCCCTCCAATGAATTCTCAACGGATGGTACATGGTTATCGGCCTCAACAGAGGCCGGATTTAAAGTTACCAATCCATTCGGAGAACCAGGCTGATTTGAATGCGCATCGTCGCGTTCCCCCGCATTACGGTCCTGCGTCGGGCTAGACATCGGTCGAGCCTTCTCATCGGCCCACGGAGCCGGTACTCGCATCTCGTCCGGCACAGAATGTACAGAAGGCTTTCGGTCGGGCATGTTTAAGTCAAAAGAAACATCGAGGGGAGACTGGTCCAACTTCAGCGATCGGATGCGCGGGAGGTCTTCCTGTAACGTGTCGGTTTCATCTTCACGTGTTGAGGCGTTAGTGCGTAGTACGGCGGGAGCTAGTTTAGGCGTGTTGGGCGTGCCGGGTGACGCTGGTTGGTCGTGGTCCTACAATGATAGAAAGAATTGATTAGATGCGTCGAGCACAGTTGTTCGGTCCGGTGGGATGGAAGAAGAAAGAGAGGAAAGAGAGAAGAAGTAAGTCCCGATTTGATCCTGCCGAAATGTCATATTCCATTCCCATTGTCATGTCATGCCAAGTCATCTCATTACAATTTCGCAGGGAAAATGTACAACAATAACCCAAGAAAAGAAAGAAAAGAAAAAGAAATAGTGGAGAATGGTCATGAGTAGAAAAAGCGAACAAGTACCCGGGCATGTCAAGACAGTCACGTATAAGAAAAGGCGGTTTCGAATTGAAGTTTAAGTATCTACCTTATCGGCACTTCCACTGTGTCGGAATTTGTTCCTGCCCTTTGCGAAAAAGCCCTTTGCAGCGTCCCCTGCCTTGCCTCCTAGCAACCCGGCGCTGTGTAGGAGGTCTTTACCCTTGGCCTGTACCTGCTGAGTATGCATCATCGTGCTTAGCGGAGTGCCAGACGCGTGTCGCATATGGACGCGAGACGACCCAGAGCCAGACGACAATTTCGGAAATTTGGCGCGAGTGGGCATTGGTTTCTGCGCAGCGTTGGAACCTGGCGGTAAGGTGCCGTTTTGTTGAACAAGGTCACTGTGCTCGGGATGGTTTGCTGATGTTTGCTGCAGCCAATTCTGCAGACCAGAGTCCATCGCAGCAAACTGGTCTCTGGTGCGGCTAAAGGCAGAGATCTTCTGTGCAGGCGTCTTAATGGCCATAATCTCGCGGAAGCCAAGGAGCTTCTGACCATCAGATGTCGGGGAGTTGATGGTCACTTCGGGAGGTCCATGGACCGGTGAAGGTTGAGAAGGCAGATGGCTATCATGGAGCAGCGGGGAGCCAGGCGTCTTTTCATTTAAAAAGTCCG
Source organism: Aphanoascus verrucosus (assembly GCA_014839905.1). NCBI lineage: Eukaryota > Fungi > Ascomycota > Eurotiomycetes > Onygenales > Onygenaceae > Aphanoascus > Aphanoascus verrucosus. The sequence continues at coordinate 206,373 of JACRYM010000042.1, read as the reverse complement.
ATTTGGGCTCTTGCTCCGATTGGACGTCCTCCCCTGGCCCATGTGTGGGCTGTGCATGGATACTATCGGGTAATTGTTGGCTTGGGTGTTCAAGGGGTGATCCGAGGGGATGGTCCACCTGTTGGTTTGGGGGCGCATCGTCAACTTTGCGTATCGTGTCGGTGGGAGAAAGCGTGTCTTCCTCAACCGTTGGAACTGGCGCTTGCTGATCTTGTGGCTGTGCTTCAACGGGCGGGGCGGGATCGACCTGCTCAGAATCCATTTCCCACGAGAATTTCTTTTTCAACGGACGTTGCGGCGTGTTGGATGCGGATTCCGGATTGTATTCCAAAGGTCGTGGCATTTCCACCCCTGCTTGGGTTCGCGAGGATGGAGCTCCGTTTTCGGACGGGCCTAAATAGCTACTGGGGTATCCAAGAGCGCTTGTTTGGGTCACAGGGGGGCCGGACGGACTCAAACCCGGCCGTTCGTTCCAATGATCATAACGTTCGCCTGGGATCAAAGAGCTTTCGGGTCGCGATTGAGGTCTGGCGTGGCCGCCATGTGGGCCCTCTATTGACTGCTGATCTTGGGGCCGCATCGCGGGATTTGGCGTCAGAGAGCGAATGATCTCGTCTTGCAGACGGTCGTTGAGTTCATTTGCACTTGTGCTATGAGTGCTGGATGGTGAATCGGTTTCTGAAGATTGCGACACCTGTGCCGTGTCTGGATTGGGAGATTTCACAATTGAACGTTCACCTTCCACTGCTTCTGGCAGCTTCTGGTCGCCATCAGTGTCGAATTGACGGTCGCCTTGAGGCTCAGTGGGTGTTGGAACCAGTGTGCACGCTGATTCGGGCCGAGGAATAGGGTCACCCGTTGTAATCATGGGTCGCCTTGCCGGACTATTGTTCGCGCCGGGAGGTGTTAGACTGCGTCGATGTCCAGGTTTGAACTCAGAAACCGGAGTTACAGGTCGCATTGGCTCTGAAGGCTGATCAACGGGTTCCTCGTGGATGGTGGGAGTGCTGTCGCCTGTGATCATAGAGTGCGTTTCGGACCGTATGATAGGGCTGATAATTGAAGTGGATTCACTATTCGATCTTGCGACGCTACTGGTATCGGTGGCTGGAGTCTCAGGAACATCGAATGCCTGGTGAACAACTGAACGAAATCCACGAGAATCTGTACGATCGAGGCCAACTTCTTGGCTTGATGGTTCTGCACTGGCTACTTGGTTTATACTGCTTGCCTCGATGCTCTGGCTGCTGGTCGGATTCAAGAAAGTGTCCCCGAAACCAGAAAAGGGCCGTAGTTCGGGCAACTTCGTGGTCTGTTCCGTGGGTGTCGCCGGTTTCTCCGGTGCATTGGGCATGGTCTGTGGCAAGAACGGTGCGTGGTCCGTGGCAGTGTTCTGAAAGTAGCCGGGGCTGGAGTCATGGCCGTAATGTTGCGACTCGTTTTGGTCTCTCTGGGAAGTCTCCGTCAGTTGACTAGGAATAATGGGCATATTTTGTGTTTGTTCTTGGGAGGACGCTTGTCGAGCCAAGACTGTCTGCAAATGTCGTGCGGTGTCCTGAGATGACTGTGGGGCTTCAGCCGCTTGTTTTCGCTGCCTCTCTCGTTCTTCATTCAAACGCTTGTAGATATCCGCCGGACGTACGAATGGAAGGGCCTTGGTGGGCTGGTCTCCTTGGTTCACGGGAATCGGTGGCTGACCCTGCTGGCTCGTTTGCGGAGGATTGCTATCCTGGTGCCCGGGAAAGGAGGTGACGGGCTGTTTCCCATGTCGATCATGATCTTGAGGTTGTTCGGGGGGAGGTGGAGTGTGAGTCTCAAGGTAGGCGTCGTAGATGTCGTCCTCTCCGCTGTCACCCCAGTCGTCGCCGTCGTAGGAGTAGGTCTTTGCGGTCACCCAGCGTTTAGTCTTCATGCGGTTAACATTTGGTTTGAAGGAGGGAGGTTGGGTGGGCGAGAAGGGGGTGGACGGGCTGCCACTGCGAGCCCTGTGGATTTGTTAGCAGAGAGTTGACAGAATCTTTTGCGGCAAGGGACGTCGTGCCTGTCATCGTTGAGATATTCTGGTTGGTATCCGGCCATCTTGAGAGCACAACGACATCAACTAAGGAGCGTGGATGGAAATGATCGAAAGGCCTAGATCAGCTCCGCAGTGGAGAGTCTGGAGAAACAAAAGTACGCAGGCCAGAGACCTGTGGTCGCAGGGGGTCGATGTAGGAAGTTGTGTCGCAGAAAGACAGCCTTATTCCGAAGGGCAAAAGGGAGTGTCGCTGGCCAATGAGGAGGTCAAACGTAGTTCAAATCACACAGTAACATCTTGACAGTACAGAGAGAAAGCTTCAGGCAAAGTGAGCTTATACAAAAAGTCCGTCAAGGAGAGTTCTGGACAAGGCGCAGAGCGAGAGTTAGAGAGCGACTTGATGCCATCGTGGGCGGTGATGGAGCGAAGGCGGTGGTTGAGAGTCGATCCCTGACGTTGGGCCTGCCCCCGAAGCCTCATGCCACGAGTGCGTTAATCTCCACCAACACTTGCGTATGCACTCCACCTGCAAGTGGAGCGTGGCCATGGCCGTGCGCTATGATAGGTGGCTGTACCGGAGACTAGCCTTGTCAGCTTAGGCCCTTAGCCCTTAAGCGAGCCACTGCACTCCGCTAAGTTTTGATACTGTGGGCTACAGATCCAACAAGCCAGCCTTACTATGTATGGCACTCAGATCCTGAGTATCGACTCTCTATTCATGACAGAAACGGTCATAGTAGTTGGTGATTTTTAATATGCAAGAGTGAAGAAAATTCTACAGCAGAAGAGAGCCCAGGCATCATTTTAGGGGGGCGGAAGGAAGAATGAATATCAGATAGCGCGGCTGACTAAGCTTGCGACAGTAAAATCAGCCAATAGAGAACAGGAATCTCTTGGCACGGACAACGTTGTTGGCCTCATCGCAACGAGAGTCAGCATCGCCATCAACACCATCAACACAATACGCTTTACCGACCCTCGACACTCCTTTACTCGCCTCCAGCTATTCCTGCTCAAGCCTCCCATACTACGACCAGGAGATCTACGCTTATTTCACTAATACACTCCGATAACCACCCCGTCCTCGAAACCAACCATGGGAGCGGCGCCCATTCAAGATCGAACCTCCGAGTTCCGGTCCATCCTAGGCCTGGCTCAGAAGCGGCTTGCTTCATCCAAAGTCGCCGCGCACCGCCAGGCACTTCTTCACAAGGACACACCCCCACAAAATGCCGCACCCAAACGATCCGAGTTTGCGAGACGTGCGGCGGAGATTGGACGAGGTATCACAGCGACAACCGCCAAGTTACAGCGCCTTGCCCAGTGTGAGTGACAATATCTACAGAAAAAACTCGTGGTGGGCGAAACTAATGGTCGAATAGTGGCGAAGAGAAAATCCCTTTTTGACGATCGACCAGTTGAGATTTCCGAATTGACCTACGTGATCAAGCAAGACCTCGCGTCCTTGAACTCGCAGATTGCCGCGCTACAATCCCTCACGCTCGCTCAGCACCCCAAGGCATCCCGCAGTACGACGGACCAGGAGGGACAACATAATGATAATGTAAGGACATTATCATTCGTCGCACCGTAGGAACTGTTTACTGACCTGTTGCCAGGTGGTGGTCATGCTCCAGGGGAAGCTAGCGGACGTCGGCGCCAACTTCAAAGAGGTCCTCGAAGTCCGCACCAAGAACATCCAGGCATCTCGTTCGCGAACCGAAAACTTTGTCTCCTCCGTCTCCTCCAAGTCTCAGACTGCACTTAGCCCCCAACGTTCCGATTCACCCCTTTATAATCCTCCGCGCAGCCGCAGCCCCCAACCAGGGTCTTCGGATATACTATCGCTCGAGCCGTCGCGATTACATTCAGATCAGCAACTGTTGATGATGGAGGAAGCACAACCGGCCAATACGTATATTCAAGCACGAGGTGAAGCTATTGAGGCAATTGAGCGGACGATTAACGAGCTAGGCGGGATCTTTGGACAGCTGGCGACGATGGTTAGCGAACAGTCGGAGATGATTCAACGGATCGATGCCAATACAGAAGACGTGGTCGATAATGTGCAGGGGGCGCATCGGGAACTACTGAAGTACTGGTCCCGGGTCTCAGGGAATCGATGGTTAATAGCGAAGATGTTTGGCGTTTTGATGGTAAGTTCTATCACCTTCTGGTTCAATTTGTTTTCATGCTAACCTCGTGCTTCTCATAGATATTCTTCCTGTTATGGGTTTTGATATCGGGATAGCGAATTTTCTTTTCCCCCCTTTCTTCTTGATACCATTGTACAGTATATATAATTTTTGCATGTGTCTTCTTTGACTGAGAGGACAGACTGCCTAGACGGCCATTGTTTTCGCTCACCTTCCTTCCTTTGCATCCTTTTTTTCTTCGAGCGTCCCCCGTTTGATGGGTTCTTAGATGGATAGTTCCTTGCTCCATAGATGGCTGCGTGGTTCTTGCTCTTACCTTAATTTATTGATTCTAACCGCATATGATCGACTATCAACACAGCAATTATGCTAGGAAAAAATTTCCGATTTTTCTGGTGTACACTGACCCCTGGCCAGATCCCCTTTTCTAAACTAGGTGCCTCTACGGAGAAGCAAGTCGGATCTTGTTTTGTCGACCCTATGGCCCCAACACCAGGCCAAGCCAGGATTAAATATCTCCGGGCAAAACCTTGCTCAGGGAAATGAAAACCCCAACATTCATGCTGGGGTTTCTGTTGACCCCGATGTTAATGGTTGCCAAAGAGGCTGCAGAGTCGTGCGTTTCGAAATAGTGTTCGTGTTCCGTGCTATTTTGCCCGATCAAGACGGTAGTCCGGGTGTACAATTTGTGGCCTCAATCATCGCGCACCATAAAGTGTACACGCCTTCAGTATAAGAGACAAGCTTATGTGTACAGTTGTGTAAAGGGGAGGGGCGGACGAGGAGGGGGCTACGCGAGGGTTATGCGAGGCCGTCGGGGCGGAGAAATAGAATGCCCAGTCTTGGCTCTGGCATGTGCTAGCTCCACATGTGGGATAGCGCCCGTTGTTCCTGAACCTGACAACCAATCACCGGTGATGCCGCGCCAATCCATGTGGCCGCGGCATTTAACTGGCCGCTAATTGGCGCGACAGCCATCCAATCAGAGCGAGACAAGCGCGCCGAGACGTGATGTTACCCAAAGCGGCAGGCACCCCCCTCCCTCAAGCGCTGTTCTTTCCGCGGGCGCACCGTGTTCCCTGCGCAGGGTGCCATTTGCGCTCTTCTCGAATCTCTTCTTCTCGCTCGTTTCCTTGTTTGCTCTTCTCATCTCGTCAACTTCGACTTCATCTCATCTCTTCTTCTCTCATCTCATCGCATCTTTATTCACTTCTCCCATCACTCGTTATCGCGATCTTATTATACACTCTTTTTCTATGGACATATCATGAAACATGACGATTGTATGATCCTACGCACTGACGCACTCTCGCCCCAGACACTCATCTGAAGCACCCCAGGGGATCGCCCCCTCTGCTGCCCTTCATTCCTTGGACCTCTCCTCCTTCAATATTCTTCCTTTTCTTTTTCCCTCCAGGGTTCTGGTTAATTCGTTCTCTTAATGCCTTGACATTGCAATTACTATATCGAAACACCGTGTTTCTCCGTCTCTCGCTGGATTCGACTGCGACGCGCAAATGGTCTACCTGCTCCGATATCATTCCTCCACCGTCTGCGCTACCGAGAGTGTCTTGCGAATACCCGTCTAGATCTCGTCCGTCTTCTCCCCAACGAGCCAAATGACTGGCCACGGTTGATGCGACATTGCCCGTCTACCCGCCAGCATGTTGCTGAAACCAGCAACACCGCTCTCGATCTTACTGCTGGCTGCCTTTACGCTCCTCCTCCTCTCTGTCCTGTCTACCCCCGTCGTCAAATCCATTCCGCTTGCTACATATGAGGATGTCCATTTTGGCGTCTTTGGATACTGTCGAGGCAATGATGTCTGTAGCGGGATTCGGGTCGGCTACCCACTTGGTAGGGCTTTTTTCTCACTGATAGACCCGCTGATAGATTGCTATCCATGCGACAACCTGGCTGACGGGAAATCCTTGCAGATGGCACCTTTGGTGATTCAAAACGGAATAACGACTTTAACCTCCCAGACACCATCCGCCACTCTCTCTCCTCCCTCCTCATCGTCCACCCCATCGCCGCGTTCTTGGCCTTTGTTTGTTTTGGACTCTCCGCCGCCGCCCATCTACACTCACCGTCGCACTCTCCTCGCTATCTGCTAGCCCTGCTGATTCTACTACTGCCAACACTGTTACTCTCGCTGCTTGCGTTTTTGGTTGATATCCTTTTGTTTGTTCCATATGTGCAATGGGGTGGCTGGATCGTCCTCGGTGCCACTATCCTACTCACGTCCAGCGGCGTCGTGACGTGTGCAATGCGACGGACGTTGGTCAGCAGGAAAGCCCGGAAACGAAGAATTGCTGAAAATGCGGAGATGAACGGCGAAAACTTTTACAACCGTCAAAATGCGGTCAAGCTGGATGTGCCACCCGTGGGCACTGGTCTCGACTCGATACCGCCACCAACAACGACGATACCCTTGACAGGCAACGGGTTTGCGCAAACAGGTGTTTATCGCGAAGATGTTCCAATTGATCGTCGTTCCACGCCAGGACCTGCAGGATACTCGGAACGATCGCTATCTCCTCCCAATAATGGATATGCGCCCGCCCAGCAATACCCTTATGGCCAATCATATGGCATGCAATCCGACCCTACTTTGCGAAACCAGTTCTCCAGTCCAAGTATGAGGTCCAACAGAAGTGATGGTCAGATGTACCCTCCAAGAGGTCGCGGCGGATATCCACCAAGGGGTAGAGGCCGGCCGTATGGTCCTCCAGGATTCGCTGGAAACGGAAGAGGAGGACCGCGTCCTGGGCCATCAAGAAGAGGACGTGGAGGACCACCGGGATATCCACCCCAGAATAGAGGCTATCCTCAAAATGAGTACTCGGCTTATGGACGTGAGCCGGCTTATGGTGCTCCAGATCAGTATAACGGACCGAGAAATGTGAACCCTCACTATGGAGACGCAGATATCGAGATGGTGCCATCAGGGACGGCTTTTGCGAACTCTGATGATACGCGTCAAGTTCCTGTTCCAGACTATGGTCCCGATTCAACGGAGAACCTTGAACGCCCAACTAGCGTGTATAGCACCGATACGTAAGTACACTCAGTAGAGTTCTTCACAGGCGTTTGTTCTAACATGCACGATTTCTAGGCCGTACGTCCCACCAAGAAACAACTGGAATGGCCAAGAATACCCAAACCAAAAGCTGCACCTTGATCAACAACGCTCACCAGCAAGTCCCCCCGGAATCACCACCCAACCGCGTGACATGACACGTTCTCCACCTACCAACACAAACCTCGCCCACCCTCCCAGCAGCTACTACGAAGACGTTGACGCCCGCTTCGCCCTGCCCATGACCGGCGTAGAATCCACCGACATCCCCGCCGCCCTGATCCCCGGCGGCTCTTCTGGTGGTGAGCATCCCCTGCAACACAACACCTCCGCCTCCTCCGATGACTACTTACCCGAAGGCGCACGCTCACCGGCTGCTAGCGAAACCAGCCATTTCACATCCATCTCGCAGCGGGGAATAAATCCGAAATGGCGACCGCCGCCGCCGCCTCAACCACAGCCGGCATCATCATCGGCGGAGAAGTCGAAAGCGCAGTTGGATGTGTTGTTGGGGAGTAATCCGGATTTTGCGCTGCCGACGGGAAGGGCGAGGGCTAATACGGGGGCGGGGGGGAGGATGCCAATGCCGATGCCGACGATTCCGGGGACGCCGACGGGGCATAGGAATGAAAGGGGATATGGGTTTTATGATTGATTTGGGTCTTGAGTATAGTGATGCAACTATGCATCATTCAATGCTCAGGTATGCTGAGCAAGGCCTGACAATGTTCTTTTTTCCTTTTCTTTGGTCGAACTAGGGTGGGTATTTCTCAGGTTTGGTCTTGGAGTTACCGGGCTAGGGAGCTCGAGACAGAGGCAGAGTTTTGTTTATCCAATTTGTTCCCCCAATCTTTGGAGGATTTGGTATCCAATGATATCCAGCATGTTTGGAACTTTTGAACCCGATGCTATTGATGTATGCAATGGGCTTCGCGATATGCTGCACCTCTGTGACCAAAATCTTAAAAGGTTTGGTAGGAATCTAATACTACAGGAACTTTGAACAGAAAAACATCTCGAAAGCATATTACACATTCTCAGATCCGAGTTCACGCATTTAACTAAATAGTCGCTTGCCACAACTGCTGCAGTTTGCTGTGGCCCGGAGAACTGAGTGGTCACTAGATAGCAAGAAAATTCGCGGCGGGGAGGATTGCAGTCTTGTAGAACAGCTTACCTAGACTTTGCCCGGCTATTTTCCCTCCCAACCAAGCAGCCTGGCAGACTTAAGTGAGACAACAGGCGCAATAAACACATGTTGCTGGATACTTCAGGCCATCTCCAGCTTTCTAGCACACTTGCTCTACAGTGATTGCCGGTTCAATGGCGTCATGAGTCACGACATCATGTCTGACATGAATCTGGACACTGATAAAAACTCCTTTCTTGCAGGCTTCTTCCGTGGTCGATTAGCAGATGGTGGAAGGTCATGGAAAGGTATCATAGAGTCTTAGAGAACAGTTGGGGGTGAACATATATAATAAGCCGCCATGCTAGTACTGGTCTTAGGCAGATCGCGGAGCAGCATCAATCTAAGTCAATACTACCCACCTATCTATCAGGAGACTTTAGTATTAATCCATCACTTACCTGGAAGTGTACTATATTCAACTTACCCCTGAGCTCATCGGCATCAGCCTACACAGTACTGTATCTCAGCATATCCAAATCACAGAACACGAAATATTGCAAGAGTCGGCCATGAAAAGACCTGCCAGCAAAAAAAGGGCCACGGAACTCGAAAAAGAGTTCGAAACTCACCTCACCCTCGTGGACGGAGACGGAGATGCGGGCACACATACAAAGAGGCATGGGAAGGGACGTGCAGCGACCAACGCGCAAGTCGCAGCGCGGAAGCAGGCTATTATCGAGCAGTTGCGCATAGCACCACTGCATTCATCGCAGGTACGCGCTGCGTTCAGTTCGACACCCGGACACGCAGACGATATCTTCCCACAATATGGTCTGCTTGGTCGACGACTGCAGACATACGGCCACCACAGTCACACCCACAACCATCCCAATGGCACTAGCACTAGCGGCGACAAACCCTCCACCAATCTCATCTACACCAACACCAACGCACCTTGGTCCACTTTCATCTGCGGCAGCCAAGGCAGCGGCAAATCGCACACGCTGTCCTGCATGCTCGAAAACGCGCTTCTCACACCCACCCAATTGAGTGGCGCGGGCAAAATCGCGGAACCCCTGACGGGATTGGTTCTGCATTATGATGGGTTTTCGGGCACGACCGCGGGACAGCCGTGTGAGGCGGCGTATTTGTGTTCGGTGGGGGTGCCGGTGCGGGTGTTGGTGTCACCGAGTCATTATGAGGCGATGAAGAGGTTGTATGAAAATCTGGAGGGGTTGCCGGAGGGGTGTGGGAGGCCGGTGGTGGAGAGGTTGAAGTTTAGGGAGAGGCATTTGAATGTGTCGATGATGAAGGCGTTGATGGCGGCGGATGGGGAGGGGCAGTTGCCGTTGTATATGGAGGTGAGTGCTCCGTATCCATGCCGGTTTTGGAGTGGATTTGGCTGACAAGGGGTAGATTGTGATCAAGATTCTGCGTGATATGGCGCGCGAGAACGGGAATAGTAGCATCGACTATGCCCGGTTCAAGTCGAAGCTGGAAATGCAGGAGCTGGCTCCGAATCAGCGATCGAATCTGAACCTGCGATTGGATCTGCTGGAATCGTTTCTAGAAATGCCGGCACAACATCGCTTAGGTGCGCGCAGACCGGCCTCCAGAGCACTAGAGACGTCGAAGGCGCTGGAGGAGATTTGGAACTTCAAAAAGGGGTCATTGACCATTGTCGATCTGAGCTGCCCCTTTGTGAGTGCGAACGACGCCTGTGCTCTGTTCAATATCTGCCTGAGCATCTTTCTCGGGGGTCGCGGATCGGGGAGTCGAATAATTGCGTTGGATGAAGCTCACAAGGTAAGAGAATATACTCGCGTTCACGAATGAGTAGAAATCCGTACTGACAGACGGACCAGTTCCTCACCACCACTGCTCGCGAGGCCGAGGAACTCACCGAGAACCTCCTCAGCATCATCCGCCAGCAACGCCATCTCGCGACACGGGTCATCATCGCAACACAGGAACCTACTCTGTCTCCCAAACTCCTAGACCTCTGCGACGTGACGATTGTGCATCGCTTCACTTCGCCAGAATGGTACAGGTCGCTTGAGCGCCATCTCGCAGGAGCCGTGGTGGGCGTGTCCCAGCAAGAACGGTCCAAGTCCGATCCGGACAACCTGTTTGCAAAGATCGTGGAGCTGCAGACGGGCGAGGCTTTTGTGTTTGGTGCCAATGGGATACTGGATATTGTTCGTTTGGGAGAGGAGGATACAGCGGGAGCGGCTCCTTGCATAGTGAAGCTGGGGCCGCGGTATATCAGATTGAAAGTGCGCAAGCGAATCACTGCGGATGGGGGACGGAGTATTCTTGCAAAGTGACAAGAATGATGTGACTAAACAGTCATCTTGGAGAACTTGAGTTCCCCCCCATGGATAGAATATTTCATTGTGTTTGTTGATCAACTGTGGCCGTTCTTTTCTTTCCGTGTATTTCTCTTCATAGAAGGCAAATCGATCATTATGAAGACGATGTGCGATCGTGTCGCGATGCATCCCAGGATATCTTCAGGAAGGCACCGGCCATCCACCGGTATTAGCTGGAAGCTGATCCTAGTCCGATGCCACCTTATGACATCGATGCCTGCAAGCAATGATCCTGACATGCAATCAACTGCGATCATAAAGCGCATGGTTGAGTACAGCACACATGTCAACATTCCGTCATCAGTCACGTTTTGACCGTGGTACAATGAGTCGATCTTCGAGGATAGCTGGGCAAAATCCAGGATTCAAGTGATACAGATCGAGCTGATCGGCAGCACTGACGTTGTAGAAATCACATCAAATCCAAAAACACAAAGGATTCGGGATCTTGACAGCAGCGCACGATATGTAGAAGGGAAGTCGTCGTGGTGAAAAAAAAAGATCAAGACTGATATCTTGATGAAGAAAAAAGAAAACGTCCCTGGGAAGGCTCGAACTTCCAACCTCCTGATTAACAGTCAGACGCGCTAACCAATTGCGCCACAGAGACTTGTATGCTGAGGAGGGGGGTCTTGTGCTTTATCAGCCATCCCACAAACGAAGGGGAGGAATTGAGCGCGATCGGTGGCTGAATCGGGTTTGCCCCACAGCCACCGACCAAGATCAGCCACGGCCAAGCCCAGGCGCGGCAGGATATTTTTGGAAACACAATCACACGGCCACACGAGATCTGAACGGAATAAGGGCTGAGCAGCACCAGAATTAGGATCAGAAGTGTTGGACCGGGAATGCTGTGCCATGATGCTAATAATGTGAGCAGGACGAGCTCTATGCATGCGGCGGCTGAGGAATCGCAGTCAGATGAACGAAGACCAGCAGCGGCAGAAAGATGAATTGAGTGTCGACAGGCTGTGGGCCCCTTTTGACTTTGTCCTGTAATCAAAAGATCCAGCAGGCGTGTTTCATCCTTTGCCATGGGTGATGCTGACTGATCACTTTGTACTGTATTGACTGTCTGCAGTCCGTTCGATCAGGGCATAACCTACAACGAGTCAATGTGCTCTGGAGGAAGAGTAGCTGCACTGCTGGCTCAATGACAGGCGGCTGTAGGCGAAGACGTACAGTACAGTATGTACATGAAGGCTGTCAGTCGGTCATAGACTTGCTGCTGCTGACAGCTCACATGTGGCTAGCGGTATCAGTCCGGAAATTTCACGCAGCCTACAGCCAATCAGAAGGGAAGCATCACGTAGATTACGGTATCCGCAGTTCTTTTCAGCCGCGTTTGGGCCACTCAATGTGTATTGTATGTATGCGCTAGTACGGGGGAACAGGAACAGCCGCGCAGACCTGAAACCTTCCAGCAAACGGGGGTGTTTCCATACGGTATGGTCACCGCCCTGGCTTCCTTCTCTGTTGTCTTCACAGCCGCTATCCCCTTCACGGCAGGGATTCTTTTTTCTCTCCCTTTCAACCTCCAACGCCGTCTTCTCTCGCTTCAGCTCTTCTGCTGCCTCTTCTTCATCCACCTTCTTTATGGTCTCTCGCTTCTCCTCATCGTAGAGGATAGTTATCTGGGATTGCGTGTTGAACCTGTACCACCCAGCCAGACAGAACCAGAACCGCTGTGTTGGCTGTCCCAGCTCTCGACCAACTCCCGGTCTGAGCTCCAGACGCCCGCATCCTCCCCCATTTCTCCATCGTTGATTCAACCAACATCGAAACAGAACAGATCGTGCTGCGAGCCCTCACATCATGGCGTACCAAGGCGGTGCCGGCGCCAACTCGCCCGGAGGGTATGGCGACCATCGTCTGCAAGACCTCCCATCGAATGGCAGCGTACGTCGTGATCCGTGGGAACATCTTGAATCCCTGTTTCCCTTGTGTTTCAGACCTTTTTCTTGACTGACCATCGTTCCCCCTTTTCTCTTCTCTAGCAATATCACCTCCCACAAGACGACGATGCCTCGCGCTCGTTGCTGCAGCAGAACCAAGGCCCCTTTGGCGGCCCCTTTGACGACCCCCATCACCAGCGCACCGGCTCGCCCGCGAGACCTGCCTCCCGATACAGTTTGACCGAGTCCTACGCGACCGATCCCCAGAACGCGAGCCAGTACAGCGACCCCATGTACGGCCAGCACATGGACAATCCCGCCGCCGGGTTTGGCGTGCCCGGTCGTGTTCCTTCACCCTACAGCCGCAGCGAGACCTCCTCCACCGAGGCCTGGCGACAGCGACAGGCGCCGCAGCAGGGCAACCTCCGTCGCTATGCTACCCGAAAGGTCAAGCTCGTCCAGGGCTCGGTCTTGAGTGTCGACTACCCCGTGCCCAGTGCCATTCAGAATGCCGTCCAGGCCAAGTACCGCAACGACCTCGAGGGCGGCAGCGAGGAGTTCACCCACATGAGATGTGAGCAGTTTGCGCGCATTTGTCTTGGAGGACATCCTACTCACTGCTGAATAGATACCGCTGCAACCTGTGATCCCAATGATTTTACCCTCCACAATGGTTACAATCTACGCCCTGCCATGTACAACCGTCACACCGAACTGCTGATCGCCATCACCTACTACAACGAAGACAAGATGTTGACGGCCCGGACGCTCCACGGTGTCATGCAGAATATCCGCGACATTGTCAACATCAAGAAATCCGAGTTCTGGAACAAGGGTGGACCGGCCTGGCAGAAGATTGTCGTCGCCCTGATCTTCGACGGTATCGACCCTTGCGACAAGGACGTGCTGGACAGTCTCGCTACGGTCGGTGTCTATCAGGACGGTGTCATGAAACGTGACGTTGACGGCAAGGAAACCGTTGCTCATATTGTGGGTATTTTCCTCGGTTCAATATGCTTTTGAAGCTAACTCGAGATAGTTTGAATACACAACGCAATTGTCAGTGACGGCCAATCAGCAGCTGATCCGCCCTCACGATGAAGGACCATCTACGCTCCCTCCGGTTCAAATGATGTTCTGCTTGAAGCAGAAGAACAGCAAGAAGATCAACTCCCATCGATGGCTCTTCAACGCCTTTGGCCGCATTCTCAACCCGGAAATCTGTATTCTCCTCGACGCGGGTACCAAGCCCGGTCCCAAATCCTTGCTGGCGCTCTGGGAAGCTTTCTACAACGACAAGGACCTCGGTGGCTCCTGCGGTGAAATTCACGCCATGTTGGGCAAGGGGTGGAAGAAGCTGATCAATCCACTCGTCGCCGCTCAGAACTTTGAGTACAAGATCAGTAACATTCTCGACAAGCCGCTGGAGAGTTCGTTCGGATACGTCAGCGTGTTGCCCGGTGCGTTCTCGGCATACCGATTCCGCGCGATCATGGGCCGACCGCTCGAGCAGTACTTCCACGGAGATCATACGCTCTCCAAACAGTTGGGTCCCAAAGGTATCGAAGGCATGAACATTTTCAAGAAGAACATGTTCTTGGCTGAGGATCGTATCCTCTGTTTCGAATTGGTGGCCAAGGCCGGTTCCAAATGGCATTTGACCTACGTCAAATCGTCCAAGGGTGAAACCGACGTGCCCGAGGGTGCGGCCGAGTTCATCTCCCAGCGTCGTCGATGGCTGAACGGTTCTTTTGCTGCCAGTATTTACGCGCTCATGCATTTCGGGCGTATGTACAAGAGCGGGCATAACATCATTCGCATGTTCTTCTTCCATATTCAGATGCTTTACAACACGTTTACGGTTTTTATGGCTTGGTTTGCACTTGGTATGTTTTCCTACAACTACTTGAGGAGGGCGTTGGACTAATCATTGGATAGCTTCGTACTGGCTTACGACCTCTGTTATCATGGACCTTGTGGGTAATCCGACGCGCGAGGGCGAGCGAGCGTTCCCCTTTGGAAACAAGGTTACTCCCATCCTTAATACGGTTTTGAAATACCTCTATCTGGCTTTCCTTTTGCTGCAGTTCATTCTCGCTCTGGGTAACAGGCCGAAAGGGTGAGTCTTGTCTTCTGCATTTATGTGTATTGCCTTGCTAACTGTCCTAGGTCCAAACACTCGTACATCATGTCCTTTGTCCTCTTTGGTTTGATTCAAAGCTACATCGTCATCCTGTCCATGTACTTGGTTGTACGTGCGTTCTCTGGTGGCGTTGAATTCGAAACGGACGAAGGCGTGGACGGGTTCCTGAGGTCCTTCTTCGGTTCCAGCGGTGCGGGTATCATCATCATCGCGCTTGCCGCCACCTTCGGTCTCTACTTCGTCGCCTCGTTCCTGTACATGGACCCATGGCACATGTTCACCTCATTCCCAGCCTACCTGCTCATCATGTCCTCATACATCAACATCCTGATGGTCTATGCCTTCAGCAACTGGCACGACGTGTCCTGGGGTACCAAGGGCGCCGACAAAGCCGACGCGCTACCCTCGGCCCAAACAAAAAAGGAAGACGGCGGCAAAGCAGCGGTGATTGAAGAGATCGATAAACCACAGGCGGATATCGATAGTCAGTTTGAGGCGACGGTGAAGCGGGCGCTGACGCCGTTTGTGCCGCCGAAGGATGATGAGAAGAAGTCGCTGGAGGATTCGTATAAGAGTTTCCGGACGAGGTTGGTGGCGTCGTGGATTTTCTCGAATGGGTTGTTGGCGGTGGCTATTACGAGTGATAGTTTTAATAAGTTTGGGTTTACGGTATGTCGTTCCCTACCCCTTTGAACTTTTTGAGAGGAGAATACTGACAGATGGATAGTCCCAAGCTACGCTCCGCACGGCACGATTCTTCCAGGCTCTCTTGTGGGCGACGGCGGCGTTGTCGTTGATCCGATTCATTGGCGCCTGTTGGTTCTTGGGCAAGTCTGGTATCATGTGCTGCTTCGCGAGGAGATAAAAAGGAGCAAAGGGAAGGGAGAAGGGAGAAATAGGTAGTTTGTATCAAGCCAAGCAAGGCAGGCAGAGCAAGCGGTTTTTTTGCTTGATTGATTTTGATCTCTTCGCAGCAGGAAATTCCAAACGTTTTCTCTACTACCTCTCTTTCTCTACATTATTGCTCTTGTCGCTTGTCTTTTTCCTTTTTGTGATGACCCCATATATGTACGTTTCTTTCTCTCCCAGTGTGCCGACTTTTGCAACAAAAACGAAACGAAACAGAAACACCCTCTTGTAATTTTTTTCTGTCCGGTTTACGGAGTACTTACTTACTTTACCTTACCTTTACTTTTTTGATACGATATTCCCTTTTCCTTGTGCTTGTGCTTGTTTTGGTCCCTTGAACGTGCTTAAAATATAGTGGTTTTGTTGGTTTGTTGAAATACCTACCTCTTTTATGCTTGCTTTGGTTTGAGTTCTAGCCCTGGTCCTGGTCCTTGGTCGTGCTTCCGGTATGTACTTGACTGACTGGTGAACAGCAATCTTTCGTGGGTGTATTCTATTTTATCTTCAGCCTAACTAGATACCGGGATTCTTCATACTACACTGTTCTGTTCTGTTCCATGTTAGGCCATAATGATATTCTTGTAAGCTGACGCATAGTTGGTTAGGTCATGCTATATCTTCATGGGTCTATCAAATATTGATACAGTACCGATGTTGAGCGTACTATATATATTGTACCCGCGATGGACGAGCGACAGATTTGATGGATACGCAATGCCTTTATTGAACGATGCCCCTACTCCGTCATGACGATGCCCTTGACGAAGCACCTAGCTCACCGACCGTACAATACAACTCAGAAAAATAAATCTATTGAAATACTTACCGACAAACGTACGGAATTACATACATACGAAGGACTACTCCTTGCATGAAGGACGATCCAATACCCACGATGATACGGAGTGAATGCTCGAGCTCACCATGACGTCAAAGTGAGAATGATACGGAGTGAATGCTGAAGCCCGATTAGGAAAGAAGTGAGGCCCCATGGCGGCAGGCTGCTCAACTATATAAACCCCTTCCTCCCCCTTCAAACCTACATTCTTTTTCTTTTCCTTTTCCTTTTCCCATGGTTGAATAAATCCGCCACGGTCGATCATCAACAATTCACTAAAATATAAAATATATCAATAATAATCTCTAATGGCGGTTATAATAAGGTCACTTACGCCCTCCTTGCCTTGCGCTGCTCCCATCCACAATCCAACTATCCAAATCACCGACAGACAAAGCAATGGCTCCAGGAAGTAGTCGGTTTGTTTCAGCCAAATCCATTTATGTATCAGAATGTTGCTAATTCCAGTCTGTTTAACATTCAGTGTTGATCGAGACCTGCTCAGGGATTGGCTTAATTCGCGGCCCGTTGAAAGATATCTTGATAATATCAAGATGGGGAACCAGCGGCTTCTCAATCAAGAGGACGAATGTATACAAGACTTCGCGAAGCGATTTTATGAATCGAAGGCACATGGGGATAACCCAGGCACCGCTACCTGGTATTTGGTGGCGGCACTCGGACCGGGTGTGCGCGGCTTTCTCAAAGCCTGCGTTTCAAGAGCTCGTGGCGAAGCCGGCACCGTTGATGATCATTTTCTATATGATTGCGGAGGTGGTAGTGCGTCGTGGGACCTGTTGTGGAAATTCCAACAGTGCCGGAACACACGGGTATACCATTTCAGGATGAACATGTTGCTGGCGATGGTGCTTCTCTCGGACCTGGTGCTCGACACGGTAACGACGGGATAGAGCGCCCAACGAACTCTGATTCCAGGGGGAACATATATTTCCCTAGTTGGAATGTTCGTGTACGATTTCGGTACATGGATGGTTACCGTTATCCCGTTGATATTTCGAATAAACTCGTGTTATAACAGAGGGGGAAGGGGATACGGGGTATTCCGAGTGTTGTTCTTTAACAGACAGAACAACATGATGATGTGGCAGGAGTTGCCTCCCTCATATCGCGAGTGGGCCAGGGCCGAGTTGCAGAAGCACGTCGCGAAGAAGTGTCGTGACGAATTTATCAGGATGAGGGAGCGAATTCAAGTTTTAGAGGCGGCGCAACCGGCGCGACCGGCGAAGCAACAGCTACCATAGGCACCGGCCTTAAGGAGTGCTTAGGTTGTTGTGGAGGATGTGAACGGGTCGGATCTAGGGGTGGTGGTGTATCGCTTACGTTATCGTCATCAACGCAGTGCAGTGCAGTTGCTTAAAGGAGATATAGCATGACCTACTATGCGTCAAAGTGCGTTTGTCCCAAATATCGTCCCAATACGGAGTGCTTACTGTTTATACTTAGTACCTTCCACTGTCTCAACCAGGAGAAAACGGTCCGTCACGCTGGAGTTCAACGAGAGACTGTCCACGACTGCTGTCAGAGAGAGGCAAACGCCCCTCGGCCACTACCAGGCTGAAGGAGGAATCTGCATCCGCTTCCGATCCCGCTCCCGCATTAACCGCCCAGGAGGCTCTGCTCGCTCTCGAACGATGTACGATGATTTGGAGAGCCTGTAGTCGATCTAGCGCGGAAGAATTCACCAATACCGATCGATCGTATCTTAACTTAAATCCAACGTCCAGTGCTCTAGGGGATTTTAGCGGATATATCCGCCTCGTGTGCTCCGGCTGTGTGGATATCAGAGATGATGAGTTGAGAGTCAAGAGACAACCGGCGGAAGATATACCTATTTATAGTTAGTTACTTGTCGCCTCAAGAGGACGTGAAAATGAAGACAGCCGTCATTGACGATTTTTTACTCAACTCTTCCGCAGCTGTGTCGTCGCCTGCCTCCCTTGCCCTCTTTGACCGAACGACATCTGGTTTATTTCAACTCTTTCAGCAGACTCCATTTCCTAAGTGCAATCCCCAGACCGGCTCAATATATGAAGAAATGTATCTGTGCAACTCGTCGGCATAATCGTTAGTTGAGGCGGTGGAGGTTTAAGGGGTAAAATCAGGGAAGAACGACGGCCTTCACATCTCTTGACTTCAGAACCTCAGAACACAAATATTCTTCGACTGCATTGCTCAAAGATGTTTGACACGCATTCAACTGTGACCTAGGACGATCAGCAGAGGCAGAGGAGCTAGAAGTCCAAGTGATGGAAGCACGCAAGAGAGTGCTTGGACTAGAGCATCCAAATAGAGAGATGGGCCGTCCCAGGGCACCATGCTTCCCAAGTGCGGAATACCACAAGGTTCTCTCCGCTTTCAATAAAACGTTTAATACGGAGTAAAGCATCGTCAAACCGCGTTTTTCCAAAATATCGTCCCAATACTTACTGTTTATACTTACCTTCCACTGTCTCGACCAGGAAAAAACGGCCTGTCACGCTGGAGTTCGACTTCGACGAGAGGCTGTCCACGAATGCTGTCAGAGTGAGGCAAACGCCCATTCATGAGACTGTTGTCGCCCACGTATCCCATGATATTCTCAATCTTATGTCTCCTTGTCCCACCGTGCTTCATTTCAATTTTGGGGAAATGTTGAACTTCAAGGCACAAAATTTGACCCGGACCTACAGCTGGTCTGGGCCGCTGATCGTGGAGGAAGTATTCCAACCTTTGCCATGGAAGTGGGCTTTTCTGAGTCTACTACTAAGTATTTGACCCAGAAGGTCAAGGATATCATTCGACAGTCCGAAGGCCGTGTCGTCCTCATGATTCCAAAGAGACGCGAAATATTCACGAGCGGAGGTGCGGCTGCGGAACTCCCAGAGGCCATGGCCGCATCCATGCCCATATTTAGGCGTCGCAACATCGTAGTTCCGCCCGAGATAGGAGCGCGCTTTTCAGATGCGACTCTCCGAAAATAACCTCCTTACGTCACTTAAGGGCATATACCGATACCTTCCTCATGATTTGGAGCAGTGCAAGGAAAGCGTAAGGATTCTTCCTAGTAGCCGACAAGATCACACAAGCGCAAGAAAGCTGCGTGAGAAAGGAAGATGCAAATCGATTTAGGTAGCGTCTCTTTTGAGTAAAAACACTGCCTTTGTACTTAGTACTTCTAACGGGATGTCGATAAACCTTTAGGTGATCTCAGATCTGACCCGTCCGTTTCTTCCGCAACCAATTTTTCAACTGTCGAGCAGTTTCCTGGGCGCTTTCCTCGGTTTCATATCTTGCAGGATCCGGGTCCCAATACTTGAGGTCGCCGTCTTCCCGTGAGATTTTGAAATAGGGAAATTCCCTGAAAACATTATCCCAGTCAGCCCATTTCTCAAGGACTCTCTCAAGTGCATCGGTCTGCTGGCGCGAGTATAGCTGCCGCTCGTCACCAACAAAAATGGCGAAGTCCCATTCACTGAGCAACCTGTACGGTGTTGTCCCAAAATGTTCATCAAACAGCAGCTGGAGGGCGTCGTGAGCCACAGCATGGATGTCGGTTCGAGGGGAATAATACAGTTCCACTTGATCCGCGAATGTTTCGAGAAAGTCCAACACCAAAGAAGCATTTAATTGCGCGGGTCGTTGTTTTTCCTTGATGTATGAAACGCGCGACAGTTCTGCTTTATCTGGCAACCATCCTACCTTCAATTTCTGGGATACCCGTTCGACCAAGGCGCGGATGCGGCTGGCCATTGTGTTTCTATGTTCAGTTAGTCGGATTGGTTGCATGGTAAAAGTAGTCAAACAAGTACTTCTCTGTAGGCAGGAGAAATGTCCACATAAGCGTCTGAAATATTGAGTGGAGAGTCGACTAGGGAGCTAAGTATTCGCACGATTTTGGTTAAAGTGAGATGTGGAACTGAAAGTCAAGGGACAACCGGCGGGAGATTCACTCATTTATAGTTACAGTAACTAGTTAGTTACCTCAGTTCTCAGACCAACCACGAAGTGCGTTTCAGGCGAGCTGGCCAGCGTGACGCGAAATCGAAGGACGCACGACGCGTACAGACCTCTGTAGCAAGTGTTTGAATACCTTGATCAGCATGGCCAATCTGGCATCTGAATTTGAGCACGGCGATGGGCAGAGCTAAGAGATCTAGCCATCCATGTGACAAGGACACGCAAGACAGTGCTTGAAGCAAAGAATGACAGTCTTGAAATCTTCTAGACAGTCGGTTCATGCCTGACCATTGGTGATGTTTGCTTGATTTTTGATGTTAAAGGATCAGGAGCCGGAATATAGGAAAAAGTGGCACGGCGGGCCACAACATGTGAACAGTATTACTGTAGTCCGGAAATAGAGTCATGTCCTAGTAAAAACATTAGCGGCACCGATAGAGGCAGTGGACGCTACGAAGGAGTGGAAAGCGACTTAAACCAAGGCCATCAAGAGCAGTTCTCGTACTCCGTGACTCGCATCTACATTCAACATCAGATGCAGAACGGGCTTCTTAAGAAAGATATCAAACTCCGCCATACGAATGCACCTTTTCCCATGACAAGACGAAAATATCTTCGCCAGAGGGGTTGATAAGAAAGAGCCTATTCAGGCCCCAGCAAGCCTCTCTGAATCATCGCCACGCAGGCCTTTTTTTGCTTTTGGTAGTCAAGAACCCAGGAGGCTCCGTACTCAGGCTGCAATGCAATATCTTTAGTCTTGTGCTTGAAATCATAGGCCACCAACGCCATGGTCGGATAGACATTATGCCAACATGCAGAAATCAGCCCATCAAAGACTTCATTGCGACCAAGCTCTGGAAACTGCATGTAACTAAATCGCCGACTCAATTCCTGGGGATCCTGTTCTTCGAGATCGACATCTTCGTAGGGCTCTTGGCCATAGACCAGATAATACAGCAGCGTGCCCACTGCGAACTGTTCGGTTCGGGCAGAACATAGACCATAGGTGTTCTTGAGCGGTCCGTCGACAAGCTCTCGAGCCCATGGAGCATAATTACCTTCGAGGTACTGCCCTATCGTCGTAGCACGGTCAAAATCGCAGAGCTTTAGATTGAAGTTATGATCGAGCAGACAATTGCGTGGATGCAAGTCGTTGTGCGCGAAGCCCATTTTTTCCACGTACGCGAGTGCCGAAGTGAGTTGTTGGATCCATCGAGCGACGAGCGCTGGATCTTCGTGTTTATTCACACGTATTAAACGGCCGGGAAACCCGTGGGGACGCGTCTCTCGCTCCTGGTATTCCGAGAAACGGTGCGCGATCGAATTATGGCTGCAATATGACAGGAAAAGATAGTCCGGGAGCGCAAGAAAGCATTCGATGATATCCAAACATCGGTCTTGTTGCTGGTTCAGGCGTTCATAGAATTTGATCTCGTGGAGGAATGGGTGCGAGTCATCGTCTCCGTCTTCATATTCCCATTCATGCTCTTGAATGGCTTTCACCACAATGCTGGGGCTCACTTTGTGGACAATCGATCTGTTTCCAGTACCAACACAATCGTGTTTCCTAACAGACATCATGATGCAGAGCAATCGAGGTAATCTTTGGTACAAGCTGCTCCCAGCTTGGTTGGAGAGTGGTTGACAGCTGTCAAGCGAGATAGCTGGTATGTACATATATATCTGAGAGTGACAGAGAGGCTCACCCGAACTCCTGTCAGAACTCCTGTCTCGGGCGGAATTACGATGTTGCGACACTAGTTAACTAATTACTGTACAAAACTGTTAACTTACCTCAGCTACTCACTCATACGGAGTATCGACAGCATAGTTGCTTGAGGGCCTTATTCGCGAGTGGAAAATAACTACTGTACTCCTCATCAATGGCAAATCTCCCAAGTTTCATGATCCCCCGTAGAAAACTCTGCCCAGATCCTCTCAGTATATCGCTGCTTCTATCGTTCAAGTTGGGCTTCCATCGTTCGAGTTGGTGCTGAAACTCGAGCCAATTTCGCATGGCAAACTGCACTGCATCTCGAAGGTCGTGACATCCTTACCGTTGAAGATGAAAGAGTAGCCCCTTAAGACAAGTAAGTCATCTTCAAAACTGCCTTCAACGCTTGATTCGGACACGCCATCTCATGAAAGCCCGCCTTTTGCCTCCTTCCGGTCTCGACTGGTCTTAGATGATTCATCCCCTGATCCGGAACAACAATCAATCGCGGGATGTGATTCTCTTCTGGCATGTTAACAGCTGACATCCTGCAGATACAAATGAGGGCTTACCCAACATCACCCAGGCTAACATGTGCAATCCTGGCAACTGGCTTGAGGACCTCTCTCAGGCCTGGTCAGGCAGTGCCGGTGAACGGGGCCCATGGCCAACGGAGCCAGTGCAGTCTCTGGAAATGCATAATTGTCCTCTCTCTATGAATTCTTTGCCGCATATTCAACTTTCCTACACTCAGGACGCTGCACTCAAGGAAAAACACCGAACGTGTGCGGGCACAGACCCGTGTTAGACTCCGGACGCGAACAAACGTGGGTCTGGCTTGAGACGATTTCGTCAAGTTGCATAGCGGCCAAGTCCAATAGGGGCGTAAACACTGAACAACTCTGCGGGCATGAAGAGTATTGACCATAGATACTCTTGAATCTTAGCTGCTGCTCGCTGCGGCTTCTTCTGTTTCCACCGGCTCCCCCATAGCTGGCGGAGTTTCCGCAGAAAGATGTTGTTCGGGGTCAGCGTCGGTATCATACTTCCGCATCTCTATCACTTGACTCTCCAGCTTCTCTGCTTCCGTTAATTTTCCCTGGTCTCGATATGTGCATGCCAGATTGGCCATGATGTTCAAGGTGCTCGGATGTTTAGGTCCAAACACTCTCTTGCGAGTCTCCATGACTTGGATCTCCAGCTTCTCTGCCTCTGATAATCGTCCCTGCTTCCAAAAGGTGGTTGCCAGATTGGTCATGACGGTCAAGGTATCTGGATGCTCTGGCCCAAGCACAGTCTTGCGTGTTTCTATCACCTGGGTTTCTAGCTTTTCTGCCTCTGTCGACCTTCCCTGGCTCCGAAATGTGCATGCTAGATTGGCCATGATGGTTAGGGTATCTGGATGTTCCGGTCCAAGGACTCTCCTGCGTGCCTCCATCACTTGGATCTCGAGCTTTTCCGCCTCCTCACAACGTCCCTGCTTCCAAAGGGTGGTTGCCAGATTAGCCATGCTAGTCAAAGTATTTGGGTGCTGTGGTCCAAGTACTCTCTTGCGCACTTCTATCACTTGGATCTCTAGCGCTTCTGCCTCTCTCGTTCTTCCCTGGCTGCGAAACGTGGATGCCAAATTGCACATGCTAGTTAGGGTATCTGGATGCTCTGGTCCAAGGACTCTCTTGCGTGCCTCCGTCACCTGCATTTCCATCCTTTCTGCCTCCTCGTATCGTCCTTGGTCTGCATTGGTGAGTGCTAGATTGGCCATGCTCGACAAGGTATTCGGATGTTCTGGTCCAAGTACGGTCTCAAGCAAGCCTATAACTCTTGTTTCTAGTTCTTCTGCCTCTGTCCATCGTCCCAGATTCCTAAGGGTGCATGCCAGATTGGCCATGCTGGTTAGGGTGCTTGGGTGCTCTGGTCCGAGCACAGCCTTGCGTAACTCTATGACTTGGATCTCTAGCTTCTCCGCCTCTGCCCATCTTCCCTGGTCTGCTAGTGTGCGTGCAAAATTGGCCATGCTGGCCATGGTATTTGGATGTTCCGGTCCAAGCGAAGCCTTAAGCATCTCTATCACTCCGGTCTCCAGTTTTTCCGCCTCTGCCCATCGTCCTTGCTTCCAAAAGGTGATTGCCAGATTGGCCATGCTGGTCAAGGTGTCTGGATGTTTGTTGCCACATATTCTTTTTAGCTCATTGGTTGCCTTTCCCGCGAGCTCTTCCGCGGCAAGCAAATTGCCTATTCCCTGAGCATATCTTGCTGCGTTATTCAATAACTGAGCCCATTCTCTTATAGAAGTGTCGTTTTCTTTAGGCTTTTGTGTGAGGGCCGATTTCGCGTGTGGAAAAAGCAACTGACACTTTTCCCAGGTTCCATATTCCCCAGTTGGAAACTCCGCGTACAGTCTTTCAATAAATTGACGTTTCCACTGCTCGAGCTGACCCTTAGCCTCAAGCCACTTTCGCATAGCAAGCTGTACTAATCTGTGCATCGCAAAGGTTGCGACGTCCGGGCTTAACGAGACTAAGGAGTAGTCCTTAAGGATAAGTATGTCATGCTCGAATCTGTCTTCGGCGCTTGATTCGGACATGCTATCATAGTCACTCTCGTCTTCATTTCCAGCATCAATCTTCGGTCCCTCTTGTCCATCTTGCGTCCCATATTGATACTGAAGTAGGGTTCGGGGAATGCCTTGTCGGTCAAAAAAGCTCATCAGAGAGAGTAAATTAGCTGCGGATGGCTGTGTCCGTTGTATATGATCGAAGGATATCTGCCAGGTGGTTATGATAGAGCTCTTGGCTTCATAGTCTCTGCGATGCTGGCCTCCTTCGTGACCGAGGAGGTCTGCCTTCCTGCGGTCATTCTTTCGGAACTTCTCGAGATATTGTTGCACTGAACAAAGTGGCTCCCTCCTCTGGATGTATGCGGCTGCCTGCACGATAGCGAGTGGCATAAATTCCAATGCTCTCACAAGCTCTCTGGTCTCTTCGATGTCTCCCGGCCGTCCAATCTTCTTTTCAAAGAGCTCCAGTGCATGGGATTCATCCATTGGGTCAATTGCCACAACATCTTTCATCTCAGTGAATCTCAAGGCCACATCTCTACTTCGGCTGGTCATGATAATCGAGCCATTTGGGGTTGAAGGGAAATAAGCTATGAGTGGTTTCACGGGCATTGGGGATTGACCACTTCGTGAAGCATCTCGGCCCGACTGGGGAACTTCGCGGAGAAAACGGTCATCGTCGACATTATCCAAGACGATGACCCAATTTCCCCGTTTTTCATCTTGCAGCCAGTCATGAATCAGTTTATATATGTTTTCATCGGAAGCTTTTCGGCCGGGGATCTTAACCAGGTCTGCAATATCTCGGCAGCTCTGCTCGAATCGGGCTGCACTGGCTCCGTGAATCCAGAAGACGCAGGTTTCCGGTGCTTCGTCCTTGATCCGATAACAATACTCGATCGCCAGTTGCGATTTTCTTCCAATGTGTATGTGTTAGCAGCTGACAACCCCCAAGTACTAAAAATTATACTTACCCAACACCACCCAGACCGACAATTGCAATTTTTGAGGCTGGATGAGAGCACTTCTCCCGGATCTGATCAAGCAATGTCCCGCGGTCCACAAAGTCTGGATCGCGGCGGAACGGAACGGAAATCACCCCTTCCTGGGGTGAGGGTGCCGTACTGACTCCGTCACCGTGTAAGGTGCATTGACTTGCCGCATTGATGGCAGCTTTAAGCTCAATCTGTTTTGCCAAAATCGTCTTTTTGAGCTCTTCCGTGGCATGGGCATGGCGAACAGAGCTGTATCTGTGAAACAAAGTATCAGCTTTCTCATTTCCTCCCGGGCCATTCAACATAGTTGATACTGATACTGTGAACTTACAACGTTGCTATGCTGATTATCAAGTTGACGGAAGCCTTGCAATTCTGGAGCTGTTTTGATATAGATTCAATTTGGCCCTGCTTAAAGAAGCCCACATTTGCTCGATCGCGCCACGATAACTGGCGGCCATCTCCAGAGTGACTGGTCCAGCGCTTAAGGTCGGTCCTTAAGGCCTCGCATGCTTTCCCGCAAGCGGCAATCACGGTCTTTGCTTCATTCGCAACGCTATCGCCTATGGACTCCCAGGCACTGTCCTCCATGTCTTGGAGCAAGGTCACGGCCCTGTCTGCGGAGAGTATGTCACCTCTCAGATCCTTAAGTGTGTCTGGTGCATCTTTAATCCTTTGCAAATCTCCGTAGAGAAGGCGCATGCCATGCAAGGCCGGCACAGTGATACCGAAGATGCTTGCGGTGATGCTAAGAGGATCCCCCATCTTGTCGGTGATGATTCCAAGAATTCGAGGAAGGAAATAGAGAAATGTTTCTCCGGCGCAAGCACTCCTTAGCACTCGGGCGAAGAAAGAAGGGGCGAGTGCTCATTCTGCTTAAGGTGGGGTAAGTTAACCAGCTAGCTGAAGAGGGGGACGAAGCAGGGGACACTTTTACTGCACATAACTGCGCGTAGTATTTGCCATGTCTTTTAAGGCCGCATGGGTACGTGATTGTCACCTCAGAACTTATGGCTCGGTATCTCGGATACCATTGGACTCAGGCTCAGGGACGCCTTTAAGGGTTGCTTAGGCCTGCCTTACCAGTCATTAGCGACCCTTTGCGTCTAGCCTGATCCCTAAACCTGAGGGTCTGTAACACCGCAGTATTTACGGTCACAACCTTATCGAGTGATGAGCACTTTGGATGAGACTTCCCCGTACTCCGTATGGGAGGATAGTAATAGTGTGTTGCACCTATTCACGGGCACCACCTAGCACCTAGCAGTACCCCGGGACGATCGCTATTTGCGCTGGGATAAGATACCAGGTGTCCGGGCGTCCTAGGTATTGTACAGTACTCCAGAGCGCCCGTTTCCGATCTGATAAGCCTCCAACGTTCGCTTCGGTGTAATGGGCTGTTTTGGGTATTAAATTGAGTCTTTGGATCCGTTCTATCCCGTCCGCTTCTCGTGCTAATTATTGAGGGCTCTGTCCGGAATTGGCTCTGTGGGTTCATCGATAGGGGTTGAAGCTGTAGTTAGTGCCTGCAATCGCCTTCTCAGTTGGTATGCTGAAAGGGCAGTTGGGGATGCAATACATGTCCTATTCTCATCAGTCTTCAGTACTTCATCTGCTTTTCTCTGGAATATCAACTGGTCGTAGTGTTGGTGTGCATTTTTTTCCCATCACGTGCACCGTTGAAAGGTTTGGGTTTTGGTGACTTCATTCCATCCTCAGGCGCTCAATACGTTCTGAACCATGAGCCCATGAACATTTCGCACCAACTCACATCTACACCTGTCAATATCATTATAATCTCCCTGCAGATATAGAAAGCTATATTTCTTGGACCAAAATTTATCAGTTACATATCGTTATTAACCTCCATATATATAGATCTGCACTGCCATCGCCCGTTTTTGATACCTACACGCCCGCCTTCCCCCCCACGCTTGCTTGCCTTGCGCCCCTCGCATCATAGCCCTCTTGCGGCCTAATCCTCTCCTCTCGGCACGCGATACATTCTACACGCATTTGCACGGCGGTATAACCAGAGTATTCTGCCTGATTTGGACGAGGGCTTTCACGAGACTTCGAGTCACGTTTTTTCGTACTGTACGCTCGCGCGCGGTGGGACTTTACAGACGTGTCGCGGACAGAAGCTTTTATTTCACGACTTTTTTCTTTTCTTCCTTCGTTGCAACAAGGTACACACATACGCACTGGGTATACTGAGAGCAGTCGAATTAGACAGTGACGCTACGACGGAAAGAGGGGTTCTTGACTACGTGTTTACGCGAGTATCGATCTGTTGGGACTGTCGTTTGTGACTTGCAGGGGACTTTGATCCGTGCCTGGACGAGGCTTGAGTCAAAATGTTGAAGATATGGTCTATGGTGGGTTGCTTCTCTCAGTCTTGGACTGCTTCTTGGTCTGCTTCTCGATCTCTTCTTTCTGTCCGTTGTGTGCGAAGAGATCTGCCCAGCACCGTCATACCCTCATCTGACACTATGCTGATGCCAACCCACCACAGAAACAAAAGCAGCAACAAGCTGAAAACGCAGAGGGCGGCGCCACAGGCCCCAAGAAGAAGAAAGTCACCGCCGCCCAACTGCGCGTGCAACGAGGTACACACGTCCCCTCCACCTATCCACCTACCTATCTCAACTAACCAACGCACCCTCATCCCAGACCTCGCCGAACTCTCCCTCGGCTCCACCATGAAAATGACTTTCCCCAACCCCGACGACATCCTCCACTTCACGCTCACCATCGAGCCGGACGAAGGCATGTACAAATCCGGCACCTTCACGTTCAACTTCGCCATCAACCAGAACTTCCCGCACGACCCGCCCAAGGTGAAGTGCAATCAGAAGATTTATCATCCGAATATTGATCTGGAGGGGAATGTGTGTTTGAATATCTTGAGGGAGGATTGGAAGCCGGTGTTGAATTTGAATGCGGTGATTGTGGGGTTGCAGGTATGTCTTCACCTTATTCTGTCCTGGAGTTGAGTGGTGGGTGAGAATTTTGTGCTGATGGTGGGTTAGTTCCTATTCCTCGAACCCAACGCGTCGGACCCGCTGAACAAAGAGGCTGCCGAGGACCTCCGTCTCAACCGCGAATCGTTCAAGCGAAACGTGCGCAACTCCATGGCCGGAGGAACGGTGCGGGGAATCTCATATGACCGCGTGATGAAATAGATTGGCCCAGAATTTACTACGAACGAAAGATCAGAATTAAAGGGAGTGCAACTGGGCCGTTTTATGAGATTGAATTGATAGCTTTATTACCATGGGATGAAGAGGGATAAAGGAAAGGAGTTATGATTTATACACTCTCTGTTCGTTGCTTGCTTGCTTTCTGTTCTTACCATATTTTCGTCGTGTGAGGAAGCTCTGGGAGCATTCACATATACTCCATCCGTACGTATTAGCGGCATCGCGATAATAAAAGATCCTGTTCAGAATATGTTGATATCAACCAACCAATCCACGTCCATCATGGACCGGACTTGAAGATGTCAGCGGAGGAATAAGATCCGTACTGTAAGAGTGGAGATTGGCAATTGTCGAATCTTTCTTTCGTTTCAAAGCATGTTATATACACGGTTTCACACCACTATCACCACCACATCCAAATCCCCCGATAAATCTCGATAGCATCCATCCCATCCCACCTCCACGCAGCCCGTTTTATTGATTGATTGATACCGTCCATCTCCGCACCTATATCATCGAATCACGCGTTCGCTGCATTTACAGAGTGCGCTACGAGCAGAGCCGGAGGGAACGAGAACGGAGTCGTAGAGATCTGAAGTGGAGAGTCGATTAGAGAGCAGCCTCCCTGGCACGCTCGGCTTCGAGATTGGAGTAGAGGCGGTCACGGGCTCGGACGCGGGGCAAGTGGTATCCTATTCCCGGAGATTGCTGTCAGAGAGAGAACGGGCGGGACGGAAGGGGAATAGGTGAAGGGGTGGTGTACGTACCGTACCACCAGAGGTAACCGCTGGCTGTGCCGAGACCTGGGATGGGTGTTAGTAGGGTCCGGTGAGTTGGTAGCAATGCAATTGAGTAGATGTCGGGTTTCGAGCGAGCGAAGTGACGTCCAATTCCCAGACCGATACACCTCCTCCTCATATAACATGTCCGACAACCCAACCAATTGACCACAAACAAACAAACAAACTCACCCAATGCAGTACTCAGATCCAAAACAAGACCCCGGCGGAGCGCCTATCACAGATATATACGTTAGTCCAACATTGTCCCCATCCATCCATCTCCGAGTACCAACTATCCGGTTGTGCGAACGAAGCGAACAGAACTGAACTGAACTTACGCCGGTAATTGGTGCGAGAGCCATTCTGGCCGATCGTAAAGGGGAGAGGTTTCAAAGAAAGAGATAGTTTAGTGCTCGCGGAATAAATCCCAAGCAGTGCAAGGCGAATTGTGTGAGGGACGTTTGGAGACTTGATCTTGACCTTCAATTGAGAGTTGTTGATGTCGTTTGATTTTCGGCGCAACTCGGACGTCACGTGGACAGTGGTCAGCCCACTGCTTACTCAGCACAGCTTAATTATGTCAGCATTGCAGGAGCGCGACGGCACGGCAGCTCATCCTAATAGCACAGAGACGACGACGACGAGATAGATGGACGGAGAGACGTGACAGAGACAAATATCAGGACAGAGGATACGGGGTCATTGAATAGGGCAATTCTTCGTTTTGTCTGGATACTGAGTGGCCAACTGAGGGCATGAGGAGCGCTTTCATTGACATCCGCGAGGAAGATATCAATCAATACCCTTTCACTCATGAATGGGAGCTGAGATCTATTCAAAGGTTTTCTATCCGCAGATGAGGATAGAGATCTTAGGACTTTGAGACCACTCTTCTTCACCTCCCTCAACCTCACAACCTTCAAACATCAACCATCCCGCCTCCACCGCGCATCATGGCACCCGAATTAACCCCCAACACACCACGCTCTCTCAAACGCCCATCCCCCGACTCCGACTCACAACATGCATTACCAGTCAAGAAACAAAAAGTCGAATACCGCCGTCGCCACCGTCTCCAGTCCCCCCTCAACATCTCTTCGCTCGACTCCGGCGTCATCGCAGACGATGCGTCCGTGGATCAGTTGCTGAATATGGCCATTGGCAGCTCACTGCGCACTGCCGGGTTCGATCTAGCAGAGCCCGTGGCGCTAGATAGTTTTCGGGATGACGTTGAAGAATGTACGCATTACCGTCAACACCACGAGAGAGTGAGAGAGAGAGAAAGGAATACGTGAATGCTAAACGAAACTAGACATGCTCCGCTTCCTCTCCTACGTCCGCGCCTCCATGTCCTCCTGCCGCCGCACCCAACCGATTCCACAAGACTTCGAACACGCCCTCCACCAGCACAACATCTCCCTCGACTCCTTACATCCGTACCTTAAACAACAATCGCGCAAATCCAAAGAAACGCACATCACACCCACCGTCCTCCCCACGCCTCCGCCCGAAGAAGCCCCGCCACGCACACACTTCCCCTTCCTCGGACCAGAACTGAGCCCGCCGGACGACCCGTCGATATACAGCTACATTCCGAAACATTTCCCCAAGTTCCCGAGCAAGCATACGTATCGCGACACACCCGTGTTTCCGGAGCGGGAGACGGATCCGAAAAAGGTACGGGAGCGTGCGACGGAGGAGGGACGCATGGGCGAGGAGGCGTTGAGGAAGTTGGCGCATGCGCAGGCGAGTAAGGGCGGGGAGCGGGGGGGGAGGGAGGAGGGGGGGGAGAAGAGGTTGTGGGGGCGGACGTGGGAGGATATGGATAGTATGTTTGAGAAGGCGGTGAGGGGGGTGGTGAGGAGGCAGGCGGTGGAGAGGGAGGCGAGGAGGAAGGGGAAAGAGAGGGCGGTGGTGGGAGATGGGGATCATATGATGATTGATTTTGGGACTGGAGAGGGTGTGAAGGAGAAGACGCCGGAGAAGACGGATGTGGATGTGGATGTTGATGTGTCGAAGCTTGATTTGGGGCCCGTGGTGAATTGTGAGCGGGTGTTTTGGCGGCGGAGGGTGGTGCCGTTGAGGGAGCAGAAGCAGGAGGTGAAGACGTAGCCTTTGATACCGCGTTGATTTATAGCCCGTATCTCGTTGAGCGTTGCATTAAGATACCCAATATCATAACCTCATCCATCCATTCACGATTCGTAGCTATGATCACTGCCGAAGAACACCATCTCCCTCCAACGCCGTCGTCTCCGCATTCACCCCATTCGCACACCTAAGTTATCCTCATCATCAGTATACTTCCCAACCCACCAGACCTCAATTCAGATGAAAAAAACATACCGTCTAAACAACCTCACAACACTCTCACACCTCACCACCCCCGGCTCCTGCACCCCCCGGTGCGGCGGATTACACGAGAACTGTTGCAGCGCGTACAGCGGACAGGCGGAGAGGTCGGTGGGCGGGCCCTTGCGGGCTTTGGGGGTGAAGGCGTGGGTGGTGGTGTGGATGTGGAGGGGGAGAGAGGCGGCGGGGAAGGGGTGGACGGGGGGTGCCATAGTGAGTATGTATCGGGATGTGGTGGTGATGGTGGTGGTGGTTAGAGGAGAGGGAGGGAGGTGAGATGGATGGAGATCTTGAGATGGACAACCACAGCTAACTACAGGAGTACAACTACCACGAAAGCACACCACGACAGGACCTCACCTCAACAGTGACGGGAATGATGTGACTGACTGCAACGATGAAGACCACTCAAATAGAAGACAATGGCTGAATCCTTCGGCGCACAGCTCCTCGCCGGCGTCAAAACATCGACTCTCTCAGACGTCAGTCCATATCACCCCCATTCCACTCCCTACATATCAACTAACACAGACCTAATAGATCCTCCATCCCCTCCGCACCACACAGGGCTATAGACATCTAACAACCAGCATCCCACCCCTCGACACCATCCTCTCCATCCTCCACCATCACCAATCCAGCAGACAGTATACACATCCACCATCAATCGAAATAACAAGCCTCTCCTCCGCCGACGGCAAGACGTCTCTCCTCTACTACATCACCGCTCTCTCCGTCCTTCCCGTCTCATATCTCGGTCAAAGTCTGGGTAAGGGTGCGGCGGTGATATGGCTCGATACAGACGGTCGGTTTGACGCCGGGAGGTTGAGGCGGGTAATGTTAAACATCCTCCGTCTGCACGCCCACACCTCCAATCCCTCCAAAGACTCTGAACATGAGCTTGAGATGGAAACGGATATGATAGCGGACGAAGCACTCCGCCACATCCACATCTTCCGCCCCCGCTCCTCCACCAGCTTACTAGCCACACTCCGCTCTCTCCCGGCATATTTATTTACTGGAACGCATTATTCGCGACACAGACGTATTCATGTCATCGTGCTTGATAGCGCGAGTGCGTTTATCTGGCGGGATCGGTGGAGGGTGGTGTTGGGGCGGGTGCCGGGGGGGAGGGAGGACGCGGCACATCAGATGGGAGGTTGTACTGACGCTGGTGATGATGCTGGGGACGATGGTGATGGGAATGTGCATGCGGAGATTGTGAAATGTCTACGCGAGCTACAGAGCAAGTTGGCGTGTATGCTGCTCTACACGAGTGCGGGATTATATCCTACGGGGTCCTCGTTTCGGTCGTGTCTACCGTACCCCTGGCCGACGGTGCCGGTAGTACGTATCGTGGTGCGGCGGGATACAGTCCAACAGTTCGGGGGGTGGATGAGCGTCGATGAAGCAGTGGTCGATGCGGCAGCGAGACAGGACGTGGTGAGACGGGGGCGGTGTTCGGGGTGGGTTGATCTGGGGAGTGTGCCGGGTGCAGTTAGGGGGAATATCAGTACTCAGGGAGTATTTCAGTTCATGGTTGATGAGGAGGGTGTTTCTATTCTATAACCCCATCCCTATACTACACATCTACAGCTCAATATCAATCAGTTGGCTATCATCTGCGCAATAGCCTCAACGCTCGTATTCCCCCCACTAAACACCACGCCCACATCCCACCCCTTTTCGCCAGCTTCAACCTCCACCAGCCGTCGAAACTCCTCATTAAACAACACCACCGCCAGCGGCACCACCGCACTCGGCTCCACAACCACCTTCATCCGCTCCAGCACCAACCGCCACGCCGCGCGGATCTGGTCCTCCGTCACGCTATACACGCCGCGCACCTTGGTAGGGTCGGAGATGACGGACCAGGGGATGTTGCCGACGGGGGTGCGTAGGCCATCGGCGATGGTCAGCGATGATACGCTGGTAACCCTTGGCTTGTCTCTATTCCGCAGAGACCGGGAACAATCATCAGCACCCTGATACGACGGTTCCGCACCAAACACGAGCGTCTTCTTCCCCCTCCCCTTCCCTCCGTCCTGGGTAGTATGCGAGTCCGCAAACCACGTCGCAACCCCCGAATTCAACCCCCCACCGCCCACCGGCGTGATCACCGCATCCAACTCCCCAACCCCATCTGTCCCCTGCCCGTGAACGCTAAGATCTGGCTGCTGTGCGAGTAACTCGCGCACCTGCGCCTCCATCTCCACACCCACCGTCCCCTGCCCCAGAATGATATCCGGATGTTCATACGGCGGGACCAGTATCGCGCCCGTTTCGTCGATGATGCGTTGGACGACGGCTTCGCGTTCGGGGGCTGTACTTCCGCTGAACACTACTTTTATATCACTCGTGCCGGGAATACAATGGGACTGTGTGGCAGCGATCTTAGTCGGCGTCGAAATATGCGGCATGACGATGTGCGCGGGGATGCGGAGGGTGGAGGCGGCGAGGGCGAGGGCTTGGGCGTGGTTTCCTAGGTCTTTATCAGCATCACTCAATGGTCAACTAGTAGATAGGTGTGTTGGGTTACCAGAACTATGCGTCACAACCCCCCTCCTCCTCACCTCCTCCACGCCCAGTACCTCACAAAGCCGTAGGACCGCATGAAACGCCCCCCTGGGTTTAAACGCGCCCGTTTTCTGGAAATTTTCACATTTGAAGAATAGATTTATCTTTGGTTTCGCCGGAGTACAACCTTCGAATTCGGTGCCAAGTAAGGAGGAGGGGGATTGAGGGGTGGATGCGAGGCGGTTGAGGGTGCGGGAGGTGAGGAGGGGGGTGGTGTGGATGTAGGGGGAGATGAGGGCGTGGGCGGAGAGGATGGAGGGGGCGGTGAGGGGGGAGCAGTGCGTGCGGTCGGTCATGGTCAGTGTCAGTATCTGTATCAATATCTGATGTGATGTGAAGGTGAGTGAAGTGAAGTGAAGTGAGGATGTGATGACTCTTTATATGCGGCTCGGCAATGCGGATTTACCCCGAATACGAGGCAGGGATAAGTAGCTACGGATGCAGGGATGCTTGGAGAAGTACAGTCATAGAAGTAGAAGAACTGAACTGAATTAAGGCTTTTAACAAGAACCCGCCGAATCTATATTACTGTACACTACTTGTTCTCTGGTCGAAGGCTCCTATTCACAGTCAGTCAGTAAACAAAACATCACTCATGGATTGGAACGGGAACTAACCTGACAGCCTTGCCGGCCCTCCAAATCTCCAGATCGCGAATCTCCTGCATCTCCTTCTCATACCGCTCCCGATAATCCGGCTGCGAATTATACTCCAACGAGCGCTTCGTCTCCGTTCCATCGCGCACACTATCATACAGCTCATTGAACAGCGGCTTCAAGTTCTCCTTGAACCGGCTACTCCAATCGATCGCGCCGCGCCGCGCCGTCGTCGAGCACGCCGCGTACATCCAGTCCATGCCATTGGCGCCGATGAGCGGGTACAAGCTCTGCGTGGCCTCTTCGACAGTCTCATTGAACGCCTCGGAGGGGCTATGGCCGCGCTCCCGCAATACTTCGTACTGGGCCAGGAACATACCATGGATACCACCCATCAGACAGCCACGTTCACCATACAAGTCCGAGTACACTTCCTTCTCGAAGGTGGTTTCGTACAGGTAGCCGCTGCCGACGGCGACGCCGAGAGCCACGGCTTTTTCTTTGGCGTGGCCCGTGACGTCCTGGTAGACGGCGACGGAGGAGTTGATGCCGCGCCCTTCTTTGAAGAGGGAGCGCACGGTGCGGCCGGAGCCCTTGGGCGCGACGAGGATGACGTCGATGTCGGAGGGGACGTCGACTTTGGTGAGGTCTTTGAAGACGGGGGAGAAGCCGTGGGAGAAGTAGAGGGTCTATCCTTCCTATTAGTACTCATCTTTCACATTAAAGATACTGATGCATACCTTTCCCTTGGTAAGCAGCGGCTTAATAGTCGGCCACGTCTCACTCTGCGCCGCATCGCTCAACAAATTCATAATGATGGTACCCTTCTTAATCGCCTCGGTCACATCGAACAGGTTCTTTCCGGGCACCCAGCCATCCTGGATCGCTTCCTTCCACGACGCACCATCCTTGCGCACGCCGACAATCACATTCAATCCGTTGTCGCGCAAGTTGAGGCCCTGGCCGTGTCCCTGCGAACCGTAGCCGATGAGGGCGAGGGTGTCGTTTTTGAAATAATCGAGTAATTTTTCTCGGGGCCAGTCGGCGCGTTCTATAAAATCAGTATTCATAAATAGTTTAGTTCAATTGGGAGAATAAATACCGTAGACAGTCTCCTTTGTGCCGGCAAAGTCGATGGTCTTGATGCCGCGGGTTTGGGTCTGGGTGGTCAGGGGAGCCCTGGCAGCGGCAGCGAGCGCGGGCCGAGCAGCAGCAGCGGTGGTGACCAGGGAGCGGCGAGAAGCGGTCTTGGAGGCATTGGTGGACAGCGAGCGGAAAGAGGCGCGCAAGGCGCGGGCAGCAGGGCGAGAGGCCATTGTTAGGGGACGAGGGGAGATGGTTCAATTGAAGGAGAGAAAGAACAAGAAGAGATACTGAAGAGAAGAAGAGAAGGAGAGAAAGAGCTTATGAAGGAAATTCTTTGTTAGTCACCGAGTCAGTTGATTGCCGTTTCGGGTTAGACCGCGAGTGAGTTTAGCCACTTCGGGCTCAACGCAAGCCGATGTCGGTCACAGGGTTGGGGAAGTCACGGGATCAGTGGGGAATCGGAGTCATCGTTGGGGTACGGGGTTGGAGAAGAGGGGCGGGTGACTAAGCTGCCACATCACGAGTCAGTCATCAGTATATACAGTATAGGAAAGAGTATACAAGTATCAAAGAGAATGAAGATGAGATACTAGAAGGAGATACAAAGAGACTAAGAAAAAGAATGAACCCCAATCTCCCCCCCGACTTCTTCACCCACGTCCCCCCCCTCACCACCCGCCGCGCCCTCCTCGTCCTCGACTGCCAGCCCGACCTCCTCTCTCCCAATACACATACTGATACCGCCTTCCTGCACCGCATCCCCGCGCTCGCCGCCCACTTCCGCTCCACGGGGCAGGTCATCTGGGTCCAGACCCTCTTCTCCCAACCGCGCGATTCATACAGCGACGCCGCGGGCGGCGATTTGATACTCGTCCACACGCATTCCGACCCGGATGCATTTCTGGATGCGCAAGTTAAGCAACGATGCTGTGTGCCCGATACCCCCGGCGCACAGTTCGCAGACGAAATCCGCGCATCCATTGAGGAGGGGAAAGGGAGAGACACGGTGCTGGTCAAGTCCGAGTATTCCACGCTGCGGTCCCCCGATGTGCTGTTCTCGTTGCGCGCGCAGTTGATTACGGAGTTGTACATCTGCGGTGCGCTGTCGAATGTGTCGGTGTATGCGACGGTGTTGGATGCGGTGAGTAATGGGTTCGATGTGACGCTGGTGGAGGACTGTTTGGGGTACAGAAAGGTGGCGAAGCATCGGTTGGCGATGAGGAGGATGACGGAGGTGTTTGGGGTGGGCACGACGACAAGTAGCAGGTTGATGGAGGCGGAACAGAGGCAGGCGGCGAGGGCGCCGACGGTGGAGATGGAGACT
This sequence comes from Aphanoascus verrucosus, assembly GCA_014839905.1. Taxonomy (NCBI): domain Eukaryota; kingdom Fungi; phylum Ascomycota; class Eurotiomycetes; order Onygenales; family Onygenaceae; genus Aphanoascus; species Aphanoascus verrucosus. The sequence goes on along the minus strand of JACRYM010000042.1, from coordinate 168,686 downwards.
GCACCACCAGAGATAGAGACAGTAACGGAGACGGAGACGGGACAGATACAGACGAGCCAGACAGAGCTCAAATCCGACCCGATCGAAGTCGACGACGTCCCCGACGAACCCGGCGACATCGACCTGCAACCGCCCCTCCTCGCACGCACCCGCCGCTGGCGTGATCCCCCTCCAGAACCCCGATCCAAACCCAAGCCAAAATCATCCAGAAAAAAGGCATCAAACAATACCCCCCTCGGCCCGCACGACCGCATCGGCTCCGGCGACTCCAAGATCATCTACAACCTGCCCCTGTCCGACGACACCTTCCAGCATCTCCTCACCGAAGTCCGCTGGCAGAAAATGTACCACATGTCGGGCCAAGTCCCGCGTCTCGTCGCCGTGCAAGGCCACGTGGCCGACGACGGCACGATACCGATCTACCGGCATCCAGCGGATGAATCACCACCGTTACTCCCGTTTAGCGCTACAGTTGATACGATCAGGAAGATTGTAGAGCGGCAGTTGGGCCATGAGCTGAATCATGTGCTGATCCAGCTATATCGGAACGGGGAAGATCGGATTTCAGAACACTCCGATAAGACGCTGGATATCGTCCGCGGCACGTATATATGTAACGTCAGTCTGGGCGCGGAGCGGGTCATGACGCTGCGCACCAAATCATCATCCGCTTCCAAGGACGAATCGGGAGCGGGAACAGACTCGTCACGACAATCCCAACGTGTACCGTTACCGCATAACTCACTCTTCATACTCGGCGAGACTACGAATAAGGAGTGGCTCCACGCCATCCGCCCCGACAAACGACCCGACACGCTCAAAACGGATGCAGAAAGGGCGTTTGGCGGGGAGCGCATATCGCTTACGTTCAGGCAGATAGGGACGTTTATACATCCAGAGTCCGATACGATATGGGGACAGGGTGCGAAATGCAAGGGACGGGAGGGGGCGGGGAAGGTAGTGCATGGGGATCGGGATCGGGGGGAGATGGAGAGGGAGCGGTTGGTGAGGGCGTTTGGGAGGGAGAATCAGGAGAGTGGGTTTGAGTGGGGGAGGTGGTATGGGGAGGGGTTTGATGTGGTGAACTTTGTGACGGCGAAAGAAGGGAGGGTGGTGCTGAAGGGTAAGGGGGAGGGGAAGGGGGAAGGGGAGGTGGAGGATGTGAGGGTGCTGGTGGCGATGGTGGAGATGGGGGTGCGGTATGAGGTTGTGCCTTCTACGGAGATGGATATGCTACCTGAAGTGAAGATGAAGGTGGTTTCTACTGGGAAGCTACCGATCTATCTGGACGCAGACGGGGAGACGTGCGTGTCCGGCGATACGGATATCCTTCGACATATCGAGCAGTGTCGACGAACTGACACACCCGACACCCCAGTCCTCAACGAAGACCATCTCACCGCCTCCAACACCCTCCTCTCCACCTGGCGCACCATGCTCACCACCAACACCTTCGACCCCGACACTCTCGCCTCCCATCTCGCATACTTTGCATCCCTTTTACCCCCCGGCCAAATGTACCTGTCTGCACCTAATGCGTTTGGAATGGATGACTGTGCGTTCTGGCCGGTGTTGAGGAGTGTGATGAGAGATGATGGGGAGGGGAGGGGGAGGGCGGTGGTGGAAGAGCGGTTTTCGGTGTTGGGAGGGTATTATGGGAAGGTGGGCAGGAGGGCGTGTGTGAGGGGGGTGTGTGAGGAGATGGGGTGGTCAATCTTAGAATAGGGGTATATGGTATAGGGGTGGAAGAAGGATATAGGGGTGATGATGATGATGATATGAGTGATGACTAGATTGATGAGGAATGAACGGATTGCTATTTGGGCTGCAGGTGCTTCTGGGATATATATGCTATGCGGGGATGCTCTTGCTCTATCCATTGATCAACTGCTTCTCTCTCATCATTTACTGCATTACTATACCGATCACTGATTCATCATCCCACTACTATACCGAATAACCATACTATACAGACACCAAAATGACCAAAGACACCACCACCACCGTCCCCACGGGCCAAAACAACTGGTGGAAAGAAGCCACCGTCTACCAGGTCCCCCATCCCCCTTTACCCTCATCTCATCCCTCTACTCTACTATATCTAACAGACTTAGATCTACCCCGCCTCCTTCTCCTCCTCCAGCACCTCCACCTCCGGCTCCAGCAACGGCTACGCCTACGGCGACATCCCCAGCCTAACCACCCGCCTCCCCTACCTCTCCTGGCTCGGCATCACCGTCCTCTGGCTCTCCCCCATCTACGACTCCCCGCTCCACGACATGGGCTACGACATCCGCGACTACGAACGCGTGCTGGATCGATTCGGCACGGTGGGCGATGTGGAGAGGTTGGTGGCGGAGTGTCATGGGAGGGGGATGAGGGTGGTGTTGGATTTGGTGGTGAATCATACGAGTGTGGAGCATGGGTGGTTTGTGGAGAGTAGAGAAAGTAAAGAGAGTGGGAAGAGGGGGTGGTATATTTGGAGGCCTGGGAAGAAAGATAAGGAGGGGAGGATGGGGCCGCCGAGTAATTGGAGGGGGTATTTTGGGGGGAGTACTTGTACGTTCTTCATCTAGATATTATGTGTTTTGGGGATGGATATGTTGACGAGGATAGGGACGTGGGATGAACAAACCCAAGAGTACTACCTCCACCTGTACGCGGAGCAGATGCCCGATCTCAACTGGGACAACGACGACACCCGCCACGCCATCTACGACAGCGCCGTGCGCTTCTGGCTCGACAAGGGCATCGACGGGTTCCGCGTCGACACGGCCAACAAGTACAGCAAGCGCACCGAGTTTGTGGATGCGCCCGTCGTCAACCCGGATAGTTTCTTGCAGCCCGCGGCGATGATGTGGTGTAATGGGCCGCGGATTCATGAGTTTGTGCGCGAATTGCGGGCTGTCATGGAGCCGTATGGGGATGTCATGACTGTGGGGGAGTTGGCGAGTACGCCGGACCCGGAGGATGTGTTACGGTATGTGAGTGCGAGGGAGAAGCAGCTGAGTATGGTGCTGCATCTGGATGCGGGGGGACTGGGGATGGGCTGGCCGCACAAGTATGATGTGCAGGAATGGGGGTTGAAGGATCTCCGGGCGCTATTGCACAAGTGGCAGACGTTTATTGATGGGACGGATGGGTGGACGAGTGTGTTTCTGGAGAACCATGACTGCGGACGCTCGGTGTCCCGGTACGGCTCGGATGCGCCGGAGTGGCGGGAGATTTCGGCGAAGATGCTGGCGATGATGATGGTTACGCTGACGGGGACGTTGTTTATATACCAGGGACAGGAGATTGGTATGATCAATGCACCTGCGGACTGGCCGCTGGAGGAGTTTGACGACATTGAAGCGCAGGGCCAGTACAAAGAGGCCCTAGAGCTGGCGGCACGAGGCGTGGACCCGACACTACCGGAGCGAGTGGAGCGTGGGATCCGACTGCTTGGACGGGACAATGCACGACTGCCGATGCAGTGGGATAGCAGTGAGTATGCCGGGTTTACGAAGGGAGCGAAGCCGTGGAAGCGGGTGCATGATGCCTACAAGGAGATCAATGTCGAGAAGCAGCGAGGTGATAAGGCGAGTGTGCTGTGGTTCTGGAAGAGGATGTTGGAGCTGCGGAAGGCGTGTCGGGAGGTGTTTGTGCATGGCCAGTTTGGGCTGTTGGATGAGGGGAATGAGAAGGTGTTGAGTTATGTCAAGGTCAGGAAGGATCTGGGGATGAGGATGGTGGTGGTGTTGAGTTTTGGAGAGAGCGTGCAGAGGTTTCCTGTGAGCGTAGAGAATGAGGTGGAAGGAATGAAGCTGGTGGTGAGCAACTATCAGGGGGAAGGGGAAGGGGGAAAGGGGGAAGTAGGGGAGTTGAGGCCGTTCGAGGGCAGGATCTATATGAGTGTCAGTGAGAATTAGTATGGAAGTAGGACTCACTCACCTTATACAGATATGATATTGATATGATACTGTCTTCTCTTGCTTACTGATTCTTACTGATCGTTATAGATGCTTATAGAAGTGAAGCGTATTGAGATACGGACAGTGACCATACCAGATGCTGACCATATCGTACTGACTCGTATTGAAACAAACAACCGCAGCCGCAGCGTGCTGATTGGGCGGTGGCGCAGGCCTGTAATGAAACGGTAAATTGGCCATGCCGCATTGGGCGAATCCGACCTCACTCCTCTTTCCCTTTCGTCTCGTCTTCTCTTCTCCTTCTTCTTCATCACTCACTGTCTGTTCATCACTCTCTATCACTCACTCTCACTCACTCTCTCAGTATCATCGCCATGTCCTCTCGTTAACCGCCACTGCCACTCGTTTCACCGCTGTTGATCAGCTCACCTTCCTCACGACTGATGAATCATGAACACTCCTAACCGTACGTCTCTCATCCCCTCTCCTTCCTCTCACCACCACAACATTAACACTAATACTGACTGCCTGACCAGCCCGCGCCCTCTCCTGGCGCCACCTCCGCCGCTGCGTCGTCGGCTGCCCCGACCGCCCCGACCCCTGCCCCGACTGTCCCACGGGCCAAGAATGCATCAGCCGCCCTGCCACCTGCGACTCGTGCATGACCAACGTCTGCGTGCCCTCGCTCGAAAACCCGTTTCCCACACCCGAGACGGGACCCAACATCGGCGCGATTGCCGGTGGTGTGATTGGTGCGATTGCGATTGTCGTCGTGCTCGCGGCGACGGTGTGGTATTGTGTCAAGAAGCGAAGGGCTGAGAACGATCTGGGCGGGGATGTGCAGGAGGAGCGTGCGGTGACTGCTTCGACTAGTGGTGGTGGTGGTGGATGGACGCCCGACTACATCAGCGAGGAGAAGCGGGATGCGTTTGCGGCGCAGAGGAGGGGAAGGTTGTCGGCCGTGGGATCGATTGCGAGCACGGTGCTGACGCGCGCGTCGAATGTGATCCAGATTGCGTATATTCCCGGTGTGACGAATCGGTCGCCGCCGGATTCGCCGTCGATGATTCCGCCGGTGCCGCCGATTCCGGCGCATCAGGTTGCCGCTGCACATAATCAGGGGCACGGTCAGGGGCAGGGAGGGTTGGGTGTGCCGCAGTATGACCAGCGGTACTTTATGCCCGGGGATATTCGGGACTCGGTGTGGTCGTCGAGCACAGCCGATATCGACGCTCGTCGGAGCATTGCGCCCAGTCTGGCGCGCAGCAGCGTCGCGACGACCATCTATCGCAACAATGCCATTGTGAGCCCGATCCCCGCCCAGCAGGCTCTGCGCGCCAAGGCCGCTATGGTCAGCGTCAAATCGGGCGCCAGCACGCCCGTCCTCTTATCCTCGAATCCCTCGCCGACGACGTCTTCGCACCCGGGCACACCCGCCGTACCGGCCATCACCATGTCGCAGATGCACAAGGCCAACGTGGTCGCGGCCAAGATGGACCGTCCGGACTTGATGCCCATGCCGCTGAGTTCCATCGTCGCTCGGTCCGCCGTGGCTCGACCCATCAATCTTAAACCGAAACAGAAGAAACCTACTGAAGAGATCACCACGCCGATCGACGAAGACGCTTCCTCGCCGCAAGACACGCACGGCTCCTCCGGCAATGGAAACGGTAAAACACGCCAATCTGTAGTAACCGTCATCGACGACTCACCCGCCATGAAACAAGCGCCCTTCCCCTTCCCCAACGCCCCCTCCAACAGTACAGACTCAGGTACCGGCTCCGGCACATCATCCGCGATCCGCGAAGAAATCACCAATCCACGCCGCAGCATTGACGCGGGCACACCCACACATCGGCATCGCAGTAGCCAATCGTCGAATCGGCTGCGCGAGGGCCGGCCGCGGAAGTCTAGCGATATTGCGGATCCGGCGAGACATCCGAGTCCGTTTTCGGATCAGCATGAGATTTAGTCCTGGACAGAAGGGCTAGGTTTCGGGTATGAAAAATATGGATCGGATCGGATTGGGTTGGACTGGATTGGCTTGGGTAGGGTTGGATGGAGTATTGGTGTTTTTGGGAATATCGAACTGATATCTATTTCTTATGTTTTTGGCTATGGTTTTGCGATCTATACCTTATCTTCCTTTGTATTTGACGCTTGTCTTTTATTTTTTATTATTTATTGTTCTTTTCTTTCAGGTCTGGTTGCTTCTATGAACCAGCCAGCCGGTCAGTTATACTACTACCTCCCGCACTGGGTTGTATACGGATCTGTCTGTGATCCGGGATTTTTTTTTGTCTTCTTGTGAGTACTGTATATAGCACGTTAGTTGCCTTTTGGGTTAGTTATCCAGCAGTGCACAATTGTATCTAGCACATTTATTTGATTTTATCCATTCCAGAACTCCCAACTTCTGTATGTACTGTACTTGATAAAGATAAAGAATCAGTTTCAATCACGTATCACGATACTCCGTATTTTGCATGAATAGTTCCGTTTTATTCCATTCCCCAGATCCCAGATCCCAGCTCGTCTCGTCTCGTTCGTTCGTTTCGAAACACCCCGCTTTCCCGACGTCGTCGTCGTCGTCGTCGTCCTCATCCCCAGCCTTATCCCTGTCATGATCATGATCACTCATCAAGATATGCACCCAAGAAAGCCCGCACCGCAACGCAACCTTAAATACGAGGTCTGCATTGCATTGGGGAATGGAATTCAGGCATCAACCCAGCCCGTCTCCTATCATATATTGATTGGGTGGGCAGCACATGACTTCGCGTCTTGGTCGCGTTGTGTGCCGAGAGGGGCTAAGCTGGATTAGGGAATATGGGGACGCGTGGGTGAGACCGTTGGCGCGTGTCGGGGGCTGGTTGCGCCGTGGGTTAGGGAATTGGTATGGCAACGAGGGACAGTGGGAATGCGGTGGTGAGGATGGGGGGAGGTGATTGGGAGGTTTGGTGGTGGGAATTCGTTTTTTGTGTGAAAGGGGGATGGTGTGCGGTGCGGTGCGGGTTGATTATTGATCTTGATTGTGTCCTGCATAGTTAGGTGAGAGTGGAAGTTTTGATTGATGGAGGAAAAGGAAGAGGCGGAGAGATGAGACTATCCGAAGAAGAAGACTCAGCGAACAGGAGATGGGAGAAGGGGATATAAAGCTCCCTCATCCCCTTGCTCTGATCGTGCTTCATTCATTCCATCATCCCATCATTCGAGCATACGGAGTATTCCCATCAACACATCCAGATATCCCGCTCAAAATCCGCGATCTATATTCGGAGACCTCCATCATGGCCTGCCACAAATGGACCCCCCCACCCACCGGCACAATCTGCTGGATCGAAATCCCCGTCACAAATCCTGAGCGCGGTACATTCACCCTCCCCCTATACCTCCCATACCCCCTTACCCTACCCCTTTTGATACCTATATACTGACAAGCTCCTACCAGCGCAAAACTTCTACTCCACCGTCTTCTCCTGGTCCTTCACCCCCGCCCCACCACCCACACCGGCCATGGCGAATAACCCCTGCAACAAGACCGTTGCGTTATTCCGATTCCCAGACTCAAGTGACGGTACGGGCAGTTTCAGTTTGAGTGGCGGGTTGAGTCTTGTGAGTGAGGAGGAGATGAGGCGGTATAAGCAGGGCAATGGGAGTTTGGATGCCGATGGGGGTGAGAGGGGAGGGAAGACGGGGACGACGTTGTATTATATTGTGGAGGATTTGGGGGGGGTTATGGATGTGAGTATTTCTTCACTTATTCCCGTTGTTGGTTGGTATAGGGGGTGATGCTGACTGACGATAGGCGATCGTTGCGAATGGCGGGAAGAAATTGAGCGGCGAGTATCCCGAGGGCGAGCATGGGCGGATCATGTACGCGGAGGACTCGGAGGGGAATCGCTTGGGGATTTACAAGGTTGTTATGAACTGTTCCGAGCAGCAGTAGATATTACTGAGATACAGTATCTGCCGTCAAGTCAATCATAAATGACCACTTTTAAAATACATCATCATATCATGGTATACATACATATCCATCTATATCCTCTTCTTCCTCCTCCCCTTCGCCGGCTCCTCACACACCTCCCTCCACACATCCTCAAACACCGTCTTCCTCCTCCCAATCTGCCCCTCATAATAATTCATCGCCCGCACCATCTCCATCGCCCCCGTGCCCAACGACACACTCTTCCCCAAAATAATACACTCCGACACCCCCTCCACCAAATCCGTCCTCCCCGCCCCACCCGCATCAAACAGATGATCCGCCGTCTTCTCAAAACTCGCCAGTTGAAGCACCGAATCGCGCATCTTGGCGAGACCGAAGCGCGTGATGCCCAGTACCTCGCCCTTGTAGGTCATCACGTCGCCGAGCAATTGCATGTGCCGCGGGTCGATGGCCATGTCTTTCATGACCTCGCTGATTTCGTGCACGATCGTGGACCGCGCGGCTTCGATGCCGAGGACGTCTTTGGTCTCCATGATGTTGTTGGTGCGGGTGCGGGTGCCCACGATCCCGTCCGTGGTCATGCAGGCGCGTAACCCGTACCCTTCGACGAGCAGCGTGTTCGTGGTGCTGGTTTCGTCCGTCCGAATAATGGCGCGCGAGCACTGCGGGTGGCCGAGGACCTGAATCGTAGGCACGATGCGTTTCAGATGTTTGAGGCGGATATACGGATCGGAGCCCGTGGCGGCCTGTTCGGTTTTCGACAGCGAAGATTTGGCGGCGGCCTGGTCGACGAAGATGTGGATGTGTGAGCCGAAGGAGCGGAAAGTAAGGTCGCCGGATTTAAAGCGTTTGTGGCGTTTGATGGCGTTGAGGACGTCGCGGAGGGTGAGTTCGAGTTGCAGGGCTTGGATGGTGGAGAAGTCAATTTTGATGTTGATGTAGGCGTCCGAGCCGGTCCAGTCTTCTTCGATGTAGTAGATGATGTCTTTGATGAAGGTCTTTTCGACGCGGCCCTTGACGATCTGAGCGGCGCGCACGTCGGATTTGTTGACCAGTTCACACGAGATGACTGGTGTACTGATCTCTCTGGATGCGTTGATGATCTCCTTGATACGGGGAACACCCTGAGTGATACTCATACCGGCGACACCGGCAAAATGGAAAGTCTTCAGTGTCATCTGTGTGCCGGGTTCACCAATCGACTGTGCACCGACAGCACCAACGGCATGGCCAGGCTCAACCTGCGCTTTCTTGTACTTGGTCAAACACGACGTGATAAACGCCGTCAACGTCTTCGCAGACAGTTTCCCCGTATGCGAAAGCGCCATCTGGCCCTCGAGCGTATCCGTCAGGGTTCCACTGGCAGAATGCAGTCTCTCCATTTTCTTCTGCACATAATCCTCAATCGACTGCAAAAAGTCGCGATTACTCTCGAGCTGATCGATGCCGTGGTCACTGCGGTCCGAGTAGTCGAGGCTGTTGCCAAGCAGATCAAACCGGTCGAGCTTCGCACGTTCGGGTGCGAGTAATCTACGGCATAGATCCATAATCTCCTCTGGGAGTAAACCTCGATCTCTCGGATCATATGTGGTAGTCTCCGCATGGGTGAAGGTTCGTTCGAAATGGACAGGCTTAGCCGTACCCTCCATATCCACAGGGTCGAGTTTATCGTCACCGTACTGAAACTGAACAATGTTCGAGGACGAGTTTCTCACAGTGTCATCATACCGAGAGGACAAATCTTCAAGCGACTTCATCAATCGACGAGACATGTACCCTGTCTCAGCAGTCTTGACGGCGGTATCAATCAAACCTTCACGACCAGACATGGCGTGAAACATAAACTCCGTCGGCGTCAATCCACTAAAGAAACTATTTCGCACGAAACCCTTTGCAAGCGGCTGGCGGGTATATTTGGGGAAATGTGGGAGTGTTCGATCCTGGAAACCTTCCTCCACACGTTGACCGCCGATAATCTGTTGACCGACCAAGGCAATCATCTGAGCGACGTTGATGGTGGAACCTTTCGATCCAGACGTAGCCATGATAAGAGGGGAGTTCCATTTGCTTAGTTCCGCGATGCATTTTTCGCCGGCCTGTTGACGGACTTTGTTTAGGATACCAGAGACCTGGTTCTCCATAGTCTGTCGTTCGTCGCAGCCCGGTGCACGCTCAAGTTTACCAGTCCTAAAGAGTCCAATGACCGCGTCGCACTGCGCATATGCATCTTCGACTAAATTTCTCTTTGCTTCAACCAGCGCTTCCCCAGGATATACGTCAGTAATACCGATCGAGAACCCCATATTCGTCAACCATCTCGCCGACAACTTGGCAAGCCGATTCATCGCCTCTGCGGCCACCTGCGGTCCAAAGTCACGCAACATGACGTAGAACACGGAATCCTTTTTACCAGATCCGACAGTCGACTTGTCCATGACACCGCACATCACCTCGGAGTTGCGAATACACAGCCATCCATCGTTGGGATCGAGATCTCGGGGGTATCCTTTTGGTGCTTTGAATTCTCTGCATGCGGCATCTAGATTGACGAGGACTGGAGAGTCCTTGCTGGGACGCATGAGAACGTTGAATACTTGTTTTCCGGTCCATAGCAGCTGAGGTTTCAATGTCGCTGGGGGAGGAAGATCGAACTTGGTATCGGGCGGTAGCATGTACCCGCAGATCTGAGTGAATGTCTTTCGGTCGTAAAAGTTATCTTTGCTGCTCAACAAATATGCAGCTGTGATGAAATCTTGGATGGCAGCGATGATGGGCTCTCCGTTCTTGGGTGTAGCCAAGTTGTTTTTCACGCCCATGAGCTCCATTGCTTCGGCTCTAGCTTCCTCGGTTTGAGGAACGTGCAAGTTCATTTCGTCCCCGTCGAAATCGGCGTTGTAGGGATTGCACACACACTCATTCAGACGAAATGTTCTGTGCGGTCGGACCTTGACGAAATGTGAGAGAATACTAAGCTTGTGGAGTGACGGTTGACGGTTAAACAGCACAATATCTCCGTCCTCTAGATGACGCTCGACAACATCACCTTCTTCCAGCTGGTCTGCCATGAGTCTAAGGTTGCCGTACTTCAAAAAAACCTTGAAAGTCGTGCCCTTTTTGGACAGGTAGTTTGCACCTGGCCATGTCTTTGTGCCATTTCGGACTCGCTCCCGTAGCTTTTCCTTATTATATCTCGTTACCCTTTCAGGATACGTCATGTTCATCGCGACCAACTGCGGTACAGCGACTTCATCGATCCGCAGGTTTGGATCCGGGGAAATGACGGTTCTTCCAGAAAAGTCAACACGCTTTCCGGACAGATTTCCTCTGAATCTGCCCTGCTTTCCCTTCAGCCGTTGACAGAGGCCTCTAATAGGTTTTCCAAAATCCGCTTTTTGCAGCCCAGGAACGTCACTGTTGATGTAGACTGCGATCTGTAGTTGCATGTAATCCCAACATTCAATGATAGTTTGTACAGGCGCTCCCTTGTTGATCGCGTTCTTCAAGTTGATGTTGCTCTGAACGATATCACCGAGTTTGGCGGTCAGGTCGTCTTCCGTACTCGCGCCCTCCTGGCCTACTGATGGACGAATCGACACCGGTGGCGCAGGGATATACTGCCAGAGAAACATTTCCGGCCGGACTTCTTTCGGATTCAGACCCAGGAGTTCACAGTCTTCGTTCGAGATGCGACGGAAGAGATTGAGTACTCTGAGCGGGTTTAGATCGTCTTGGATCTTCTTGAAGTGTTTCTCGATATCTGTGTTTGCCCGTTTGGCTTCTTCGAAGGACTGGTCAAACACCAACTTACTTGGAGGTGGTATCTTCTTGGCCGACGTCGAGGCATTGAACGCGCGGAATTTATCATGTGTAATCTTCAAAGCGCTCGTTCCGGCCTTTTTGACAGCGCCGTTGATCGCATTACAGGAATAGCAGGTTCGAGTTTTTCGACACCGTTCGTTTATTCGCTTGTTGATTTGCATGCGCCGCAGGTTGTCGATCCCTTGTCGTCTCATTTCCTTTAAAAAGGCGCGCCGCTCATTTTCAGGTAGGAGGATTTTCGAACAGTCCTACAACCACCACAAACGTTAGCAAGATATCCATCAGGCCAGTCGGCAGCGCAGTACTTGCCTTGCAAATCTCCTGCAGTATATTGATAACCCGTTTGAAGTATCCAACGTGGAAAGCCGGTAGGACTAGACGAACATGTCCGAAGTGACCGTTACACTCCTGCAGCCCGCCGCCGCAAGTCTCACAGGTCCCGCTCTTGCTCGAGATACCCATGCGACCGTCCAGCGGGCCATGGCGAGCAACTGCGCGATCATTGTCGAGGTCGAAAAGTTTGCGGTCCGAGACTTCAACGAGGGCCTGGCTGACGATATCTTCGCCTGGTCTGCACGCGAAGGAGACGGGTTAGCTATGCTTTGCAAGCTGGAGAGTCAGATGCACTTACAAGACACCAAATTTAATTTCCTTGATGACCTTTGGCACCCGGTCGACCACCTGGGCCTTTCCCGGGTCAATAGGAACCGACTCCGCAGCCTGCATGATGACGAGCTCAGGAGATCATCGTAGGCGCCGGATAGACTTCTTTTTGTCAAAGGAAACTGTTGTAGATGCCGTATACGTGCCAAATTCCAGCAATATCAAACGGTTTCGTCTTTATCGTTGGATGTAAATAGCTTCGCAACTTGCGGCGTCGTGCTTGAACCAGTAGGATGGCGGGGTCGGCAACGAGGGAGGTTAGGACTTTCGAGGATACAAGACACGAAGAGTAGTTTGATTACTGTAAGTTCAGAAGACAATGAAGGCAAAAAGTCGAAAAATAGTTCTATTGTCCTAAACACACTCAAGATGTGGCGCTGGCTCGCTGTCGCTGCTACTCGCTGCGATGACTCCAAAAATTCTCGATGCGGTGCCCACACAAGCTATCACGTGGTCGGACCCTAAGTTAAACTTTCCGCCGCCTTGGCATGTTTGCAACGAAACAAAACACTTATCGTTCTCCGATGCTTCAGAGGATATCAAAAAGTTCTTGGATATAATGTGTGGCTGAAAGACATCTTTATGACTTTAACAATACTCATTGTGGGCTTGTCCAGTTGAAGTACCATGCAATAGATATGATAACGGCACAGATATATAAAGAATCAAGATTAAAGATTTATGACACATAGAGCTCCTTGCATAGAAGCTAAAGATCGACCCCCTATCAACGGAGGGCAAACAACCCTTGGAAGAAGAAGAAAAATAAAGATACACATTTCAGAAGCAAAAGGTTCGCATCCGCTGCTACCAGCCTCTCTCTCTCTAGAAGGGTATTATTTCTAGAGGGGCTGGCAGCAGAGCCAACTGGATGCTACGTCCTTTTTCGAAATCCTGGGCTAAATGGCCACGATTTTTATTTCGCGGCCGCCAGGATTCGAACCGGGGCCCTTTGGGTTGAGGCCCGAGTGGTACTTTGTTATACCACTAGGCCATTGGGCCCCGGATTTAAAAGGTGGGAAGTTCCATCGGTTATAAGTTTAGTTTACAACTGTGTTGTTTGTTAATAGGAACAAGGGGAATTTCAAGTAATTAAGGGAAAACCTTTTAAATCAACCATAACTCCTATTGCGACCGAAATAGCTGTACCCCCAAGCGCCATTCCCATATTCCCCAAATCATCCTTACACGCCCATATCTCAATCCGCAAGCCTATAGACAGCCGAGATTAGAATCAAAGAATCATCCCAAATATACGCCCACAGAAACCATGAAACCAATGGAATGTTTTTCCGTACCTATAGCTGACCAGCGTATCTACGCGATGGCTATTTGTGCTGAAACTCCGCAGCTGCACCTTTTCTCCGTTCTTTATTTCTTTTGCATCGCTATCTCCCCATTCAAGGGGCACTTCGGAGTCTGCATCTGCATATACGAGGACGTTGAATGTGCAGTTGCCATCGAGCATAGGAAGAAAGGTTACTGAAGCCGTGATTTGACGGAAGATCGCTTGAATCTCTTCCTGAATTTGCTTTTCGGTCTTCTCAGGTTGTGTAGGGGGTGTTGCCTCACTGGAGAGATAGGGGGTTAGTATATAGCCGCAATTGATAGGTAAAGGGGTAGTCATACTTGGGAGAAGCGTTCTCATTTTCTGCTTGTTTCTGGGAGGATTTGCTGCGAGACGACTTGCTGAATATTTGAACCTATATGATGCAAGTGCCATCACGGTCAGTGGGGTCTTCGAATGGAGCAGGTCGCCGGACTACTTGCATCGAATTGCCATCTTTCAACATGTTCGCCCGTCTCTTTATCCGTAATAACTATGACGAGCTTCGATATCTTTCCACCTGACATCCATTTGCTCAATTGCGACATGATCTTTTTGATATAAGCCTTGACTTGGTCATCGGACGATACTGAAACCAGTTAGTGCAAGGAAATGGCGACGGAACGGAGGCCGCATACCAAGCATGTTAAGACCATATTTCTTAACACTGTCGTATTTATCAGCAATATACTCTTTTTTCCCTTGCTTTGCTGCTGTCACTCACGCAGTGAAATCGTCTGCGGGGTAAACTCCGCGTTGGAACCTTTACTCCATTAGTCCAGCTCCCGGAGAAGTGCACAAGCCAAAGTTCTTACAGAATAGAGTGTATCGAGTATTCAAACTTGTCGCCGTCAGCATAGCACTAGAAGAGCCTTCAGGGGGGATACTCACGAATTCCGCAACGAGTTTTGCTGAGCCTAGAAGGGGTAATCGTTCAGTACATTTTTAGGCCGTATAGAGTCTCAGCAACCGTACCTTTCAGCGACAGCTTATGCACCTTGTTCTTGTCCTTTGTTGAAGCCATGCTTTTAATGAAAATTGTAATGAGTTCGCCGTCTTCGCGTCGTTCAGCAATCGACCGTGAAGATTCGCGGTTGTGTTTACTCTGTTGTCGCTGCGGTGATAATCGGCGATAAGAGCTCTCACGTGAACATCGAAAATCTTCAACCGCAATTCGTCCGATCGCGACGACGGCGACGACGACGCAGCACGATCACGACAATACAGCATCGGCACAACGGACCCCAAGCTTCAATGCTGCTACCCCGATGCGAGGATGTCTGCAGTCGGTCAGATGGCTGACCACAGCATTGAGGCACCCGCCGCCTCAAGTCTCGCCCTTATCCTTCAAACCGCGTCTAAATATTTATCGTTCTTTTAGCAGCAGCGCGAGCAGAGCAGCGCCTCCCGCGAGGAAGCCTCCCTCCGAAGTTGAGAAGCGCGTAGCCGCTATTCCAATCGAACGGTTCCGCAACTTCTGTATCGTTGCGCACGTCGATCATGGCAAAAGTACGCTCTCGGACCGACTCCTCGAGTTGACAGGAACCATCGAACCGGGCTCGAACAAGCAGGTGTTAGACAAGCTGGACGTGGAGCGCGAGCGCGGCATTACGGTGAAAGCGCAGACATGTACTATGCTCTACAACCACAAGGGCGAGGACTACCTGCTACACCTTATCGATACCCCCGGCCATGTTGATTTCCGCGCGGAAGTTTCTCGCAGCTATGCAAGCTGTAACGGAGCTCTACTGCTTGTGGATGCGAGTCAGGGTGTACAGGCTCAAACGGTTGCAAATTTCTACCTTGCCTTTGCCCAGGGATTGCAACTAGTGCCGGTGATCAACAAGGTTGACCTTCCATCCGCCGACCCTGGGCGTGCATTGGAGCAGATGAGAAGTACGTTTGAGTTGGACACTGAGAAAGCGGTTCTTGTTTCTGCAAAGACGGGTCTCAATGTTGAGAAACTCCTTCCATCCATCGTCGAGCAGATCCCTGCGTGAGTCCTAGCAAGCAGTCCCCTTACAAGGCCATCCTGTTACTGACGCAATCATAGTCCGGTTGGTGACCATACTAAACCTTTGCGGGTCCTCCTGGTTGACTCGTGGTATGATACCTACAAAGGTGTCATCCTTCTCGTACGCGTCTTCGACGGCGAGATCAAATCCGGGGATCAAGTGGTATCCTTCGCGACCGGCAAGAAATACACTGTCGGTGAAGTCGGTATCATGTATCCCCACCAAACTCCCCAGACCGTCCTACGCGCAGGCCAAGTGGGCTACGTCTACTTCAATCCTGGCATGAAAGAGAGCAAGGAAGCCAAAATCGGCGACACATTGACAAAAGTCGGCTCGGAGAAGCTCGTCGAACCACTCCCTGGCTTTGAGGAACCAAAAGCCATGGTTTTCGTCGCAGCGTACCCTGTACATGCAGACGATTTCCCTCATCTGGAAGAAAGCATCAACCAACTACTCCTAAACGACCGCAGCATTACCGTAAAAAAGGAGTCCTCCGAAGCCCTAGGCGCCGGCTTCCGGCTCGGTTTCCTCGGCACACTTCACTGCTCCGTATTCCAAGACCGTCTCCAGCAAGAACACGGCGCCAACATCATCATCACACCTCCCAACGTCCCCTGCCGCGTGATCTGGAGAAGCGGCGAGGAAAGCATCATCACCAGCCCCATCGACTTCCCCGACGACGACTCGACACGCATGAAAGTCGCAGAATTCCAAGAACCATACGTCCTCACCACACTCACTTTCCCGCAGGAATATCTCGGCAAAGTCATCGAACTCTGCGAAGCCAACCGCGGCGAGCAGGAGAGTCTCGAATTCTTCACTGCGACTCAAGTCATCCTCAAATACCAACTACCCCTCGCCCAACTCGTGGAGGACTTTTTCGGCAAACTCAAGGGTCTAACCAAAGGCTACGCGAGTCTGGACTATGAAGAATCCGGCTGGCGCAAGAGCAACATTGTGCGATTAAAGCTACTCGTGAACAAAGTCCCCGTGGACGCAGTATCACGCATCGTGCACCACAGCCAAACAGCCCGACTGGGACGGCAATGGGTGACCAAGTTCAAGGAGCACGTGGACCGGCAGATGTTCGAAGTCGTGATTCAAGCAGCGGTGGGCAACAAGGTAGTTGCGCGCGAGAGCATCAAGCCCTTCCGGAAAGATGTGTTGGCGAAGCTGCATGCGAGTGATGTGACGCGTCGACGGAAGCTGTTGGAGAAGCAGAAGGATGGGCGGAAGAAGTTGCAGGCGGTGGGGAATGTGGTTATTGAGCATAAGGCATTTCAAGCGTTTTTATCAAAGTAAATACTCGGTGATGGGTGTGATTTATAGGACTCGCATCTTCCAATGGCGTTTGGTGGGATTGTATCATAGACTGTACAATCGATCTTGTGTATACTGGATATCTCAGCGAACGCTACTACTTCGATTGATAAGAATTTGCATTACTGTACTAGTACCTCGTGCTACACGCCTTCGCGCCTAAGCAATGCACCGAACCAGATCGCAAGTATCATTAACGGGGATAAAAAATACTGATTGAAACAAGGATCTCGGGTCCCACCTGGCTAAGTATGTTAAGAGTACAATCACGAGATCCTGCGAGACCACAAAGAAGCACATATTAAAGCAGAAAAAAAAGAGTAATTAAGGCCGTTCGATCTTCGCCAACGCCCAGTGACAAGTCCCTCTCCCACTCGCCAAAGGAAAGACCGTAGTAAACACAAAGCAGCACATGTTAGAAGAGAAGAAAAGAAAATTAAGGCCGTTCGGATCTCCACCAACGCCCATTGACGAGTCCCTCTCCCACTCGCCAAAGGAAAGACCGTAGATGAGTTACATTGCAAAGAAAAACAACAAAGAAAATGGAAAATCCGTCCCAGATCACGTTAAGGTACAATACCGATTGAATCCTATCCGTATGTGGAGTGTAATTCCGTTTTCCGTGTAAAAAGCAGTCCGTAAAGTACCATTGACTCCTCCGTCCCCAATATGAGTTCCTAGAACAAGACGCCGAGCACGCGAGCAATGCAGGGTATCAAAGTAGCGTGGAAGCGCGAAAACAGGATTCAATGCAGTGCGGTCTGTTCGCGAATATGATTTTTTTTTTTTCTTTTTGGATTTTTTAGTCGTGTTTGAAAGTGCAGTCGGATCCTTTGAGACATTTGCCCTCTTTCCAGTAGCGGCAGGGGATTTGACCCGATTTGTGCTGTATTGGACAGCTGGGTCAGCGCCGACGGGACGATTTCTTGAGCCAACGTTTACTCACATGTTTCTTCGGTTTGCTGGGATCTCCGTTAGCTCGGAATCGTTTATTATGCCCATGGCTGCCGTCGTCCCCTTCCTCTCTGCCACCCAATTCACGATACCTCTTGCGCTCCGGATTTTCGTATGGTCCTGGAGCCGGCTGCTGACCGTACCCAAGTGCCTGGCTTGGCTGCTGTTGACTATACCCAAGTATCTGGCTTGGCTGCTGCTGGCGGTACCCAAGTGCCTGGTTTGCCTCCTGCTGACCGTACCCAGGTGTCTGGCTTGGCTGCTGTTGCTGAAACTGGGACAATTGAGCCAATATAGCACTGACGTTGGAGGTCGGAGCAGTTTGTTGTTTCACTGCATCAACATATTTCAGCAAATCAGCAATCTGGGTAGTCGGAGTCGGAACCAGAGGAAGGGTCGGAACAGCTCCAGGGATTGCTGGTGTTTGCGGCGCGGGAGCCAGACTGCGATCACGGTACTGATTGAAAATACTTTCAAGGCCACTAAAATCGTGTTTTGGCTGTTCTTGCGGCTGTAGTTGTGGCTCTTGTGTTGGGCGCAATCGATTGAGCACATCAGCGACATCAGGTTTTGGATCAGCTGGAGCTCTCGGGGCCTCCGCGCGTGGCGCCACAGGAACCGATGATGGTCTGGATGCGCCGGCCTTCTTTGCGGCATAAGCAGCCATCTCGGCAAAGTATCTTGCAGACCGTGCCTAAGATTGTGAGATCAAAAAATCAGCGTTTGAAACCAGAAAGCTTTGGGTGATAAAACGTACCATAATGTAGTCACTAGGTTGTCCAAAGTCTTCTGTTGGTTCATACGATTCCTCTTCCGTGTCTAGGGCTGGAGGCTCTTTGGGGGAGAAAGGGATCTCTTCCGGAGATGTGTAGAAAACACCCAATGAGTTGACTTCCCGGTGGTCCTGTTCTTCCTTGGCTGGACTCTTCGGAACGAGAGTGCCGCCATATTTGATGAAGTGCCGTCCACGGTCTTCAGCATCGATGACAGTGAAATCAATTTCTACCACACACGTTAGTTTCAAGAAGGCGAAAAGTAGTAAGTCCAGTGAGTATACCTGAAGGACGTTTGTAAGGCCTCAGGACTACCCCGTCTTCGTGGTCCAGATATTTCACTCCATGTTGCAATTTAAAAGCTTTGCCTTCACTAGTAGGATCGATCGCATCGCGTTTTGAGCTCTCATCCCGCCCGGCATCTTCCTCCGGATGATGGGTGAATAGCTTGACCTGGACCAGGCAATCATCTGGCTTGAAGGAGACGCGTAGCTTGCGTCTTTCTTCTTTTCTAAGTCTCTTGGCCTTTTCCTCTTCAGTTTCAGGTGGACGATTTTCCGCCGGTTTGGCTGACGCGTCTTCTTTGGGTGTATTCAAATCATCCATGATCTGTGAAAAGCCAGAAGGTCCTGGTGGAGGGCGCGGTGCCTTTTGTTCGACCCTGTCTATTAGTTAGCTTGAAGCTCAGAAGCGACGCGATCGTAGATTGACATACTTTGCTTTCTCTTTGGCAGCGGCTGCAGCAGCGGCTGCGCGGGCTGCATTTGAAGTGCCAGGCTTTTTAGACGCCGACGATAGACTGCTGAAAAGACCAGGAGTCGGCTTCGGCGCGACGATATTCGCTCTTGGTTTCCCGGCTTGGCTGGGGATCTGTGGTGCAGGCTTACGGTCGACGCCATTCCGTGGTTTGATTGCCGTCGGAGCAGTTGTTGGCTTGATACCTGCCTTCGCGTTCACTGGAGAAATAGTCCGCTTTGGTGGAGGAACGCCGTTTTCCACAGGCTCGCGTGTCCGTTTTCCCGCGGTGGGCAACATGGGCGTTTTAATAACGACCTGTGGAGAAACTCGCTTGGGAGCCTCCGCCTTGACCTTCACCTGTGTACCTTCTTTTGCTACAGCTTTTTGTTGCTCAGGCTCGGACTCAGACTTAGCTTTTGTGGCTGCTTCTGCATTGTCGAGAACGGTTTTCGCCAGGTCTTTGACAGGCGGGCGACATTTCTTCTGAAATCTGGTTAGAATTTTATCATTTTTTGTCTTCTCGAGCATGTCTTGATCCATGGTGACAAATTTTGTCATCAGCTACGAGGAAATAATGTTAGCCAGGGGTAACCTGAAAGTCTTTTCGATGGAGCTGTACGTACCTTGAGGATATTCACGGTCAAGGGACCCTCACTGTCTGCAGCAGTGTGGCGATCCAGAAGAAAGGAATATAATGCTGAAACGATGATGGGATGTTCTCCAAATCTGGAATGTAAACAACAGATGTTAGAAACCCCCCTAAAAGTGACAGGCACGAAAAAACGCGCTAAGGGTGAATCTTTGTTTTCTTGGCACTGGTCCTGCTGGAAAAATCCGGATGGACTTCAAGCAGCCAACCATCAGGCAACATCAAACCTGTCTCCAGAATCCATTGGGAGCCATCAAGACGTCTTACAGGCAGCGCCATGCAATCATTCCAGAGCTCCATGAGCAAATGTCATACATGTTCGTCCATGACTCCGCGTGCGACATATTCCAGAGTGATCTCCAGATTGTAAGTGGCAGCGTCCGTCAATACGACTGAGGGGACATGACATGCTGGAAGTTCAGACGTTGACATGGCTACAGGATAACCATTCTTCATTCTCCCCCAAGCTTCTATCGACCAATGGACGAATTGTCAAACTTTCAAGAGGGATAAAAAAAGATCAATCACGTACCTTCGAATATAATCACGGTGTCCATTCTGGAGCGCGACATTGACTATCGTGTTCAACAAACTCCTTTGCATGAGCACCTCTCGCTTGATTTTCGGGATCTGATCTTCTTGGTTTTGGTTCTCTGCTGCTTTGAGTGCTTCACTTCGAGTTTTCCAAACATCGCGTACCCCTTTGATCAGGTCCGCAAAAAGCGTCATTGCATTTCTAATTGCGGGAACCGTCGGCAACCGATTCCTTGGGAACCAAACTATTTTTAAAGCGTCATATTGGATGGCGCCCTCAGGGTCCGTTGGACGAAACGCCGGCAGGGGAGACGCTTCCGGAGGTTCTTCGATTGAAGATTCAGAGCTTTCCGTGACTGAAGTAGAACGAGATCTAACGGCTGGTGTGACCTTTGCGGCAATCGCTGGCTTCCTTGACCTCGCAATCTTTCGACCTGGCTGAATGGACTTTGGTAAAATGCGGACTTCTGTTGCTAATCTTGCCTGCAAGTAGTCGACATTTTGGCTTGTCAAACGCGCAGATCCCATAACCTGGCCATTGGGTACCTCAGGATCACTACCATGGAGTCAGACTATTCGAGTTACTCTGTCAAAATGGCGGAGACCTACCTGGTAGTATTGGACTGTTCGAGGAC
This sequence comes from Aphanoascus verrucosus, assembly GCA_014839905.1. NCBI lineage: Eukaryota > Fungi > Ascomycota > Eurotiomycetes > Onygenales > Onygenaceae > Aphanoascus > Aphanoascus verrucosus. Next base: position 147,393 of record JACRYM010000042.1, on the reverse strand, counting down.
TGCCGGATTGACAACAGCTACATTTTGCTGCTGAGCCGGACTGACGAGCTCACGACGAGAAGCGTTAAGGAACTGAGGGTTTACTGTGTGATGGTACGGAACTCCTTGCTGCGCTGCATATTCATTCTGAAATGATACGGGCGTGCTCTATAGCAATTGTTAGCCAAAACGCTCAGAAAAGGACAGTGCTAACAATGGCTCCTACCTGAAGACCTTGCAACACTGACGCTTGCTGAAAGTCGTCATGTGCCGTGAGAGGATTCTGATAGTAGCTTTGGGCCCCGAACGTGTATGTAGGATATGGCGTGCTTGAAAGACTGAAGGCGGAAGGAGCTGCTTGCTGTTGCTGCGGTTGCTGATAAGCCGTTTGATACTGGCTTTGAAGCTCGTAGTTCTGCTGGGGATCTAAGATGCCGGTGTGATGCCATCCTTGCTGAGGATGGCCATAGAGCTCCGAAGAATGTTGCTGAGACTGCTGAGGAGGACTATGGTCGTGGAAAACCTCTTGTTCCCAGCTCATTCCTAAGGGTTGCTCTGGGGTCGGGGCCGGCGGGTAATCCCAGTAATGGCCGCCATAAGCAGCCGCCTCGGGGGTAGGCGCCCCTGGGGGACTTGGACCTGCCGCCGTAGCCTCCATTGGCCTCCTTAGACGTGACTGAGATTAAGGGGTGAGAGTTATGACGTATCAGTCACGTGTGAGAAAGAATGACGGAGAAAAGATTCACCGGGAAGGAAGGTGGAAGATGGAAAAGATTTTCACCGTCAACAAAGTGAGGGGAAGAGACGAAAGCTAGCCTGATTGGGATTAGGGCTGTACCCTCTTTCAGGCAAGTGATCTGCCGGTGGTCGTGGTTTACCCACGCACTCTCATTCACTTTGTGCACTCACTCACTCCACAGACAGTCACAGCCTCACGTCCAGGCAGCAGCAGGGCACCACGCACACGCAACCTTGTCCAGTGAGTGGGTTTAATCCTCTCTGCAGTCTCAATTCAGCCCAGACAAGCACTGATGCTCGACTCTGCAGCACAACAGAAACAGAATGGTCGATTCTCAAGTATTGTAGGACTTTAAACAAAACCCCAATTGCTTCGACGAGGGGCATTAATCCATAACTCTCTAAAAAAACGGCACTTTCAATGGTCAGGCGTGGAGTACCGTGATCAATGTAGTGGTGTCGATTCAAGTTCCGCGGGTTGCTTGTACCCACCACACCGATTCTTATTTCCACCGTGCCTCCTTGTTGCTGGCGGCGGCTGCTGCTGCTGCTGTCGAGAGCTCGCCCTGCAACGAATGCCGCTGGCTTGTTTTAATTAGGGCGCTTTTTTCAGCTTTCAGAATTGAAATGGCACCTGCACAGAGGGCACTGTAATACAAGGTTCTCTCTTAACAAGGTCCTTTTTCCAAAGTCACTGTGATTGTGTCGTTAAGCCCGTTGATTCAGCGGTCAACAATCAAAAAACCTGCGTACATCCAGCGTCGAAGCCCAGCTTCCTTTCTCCTATGAATCTGGAGACACTCCGACTTAACTGATCCCACGTTATTATGCTCCTCCCACTAACAGATACCCGCCACGGATTCGCCTTCGAGCTTCTGGGGGGTTGGGTTGCAACACGAGCGAGGGCAAGAGTCTTCCTACAGGGCGTTAAGGGGGGTGGTTCAAGTCAAGGACATGGTGTAATGCTTTACAATGAGGCGTTGATAGCGGAAAACAAAACTCTCAGTTAACAAAAAACGACGAGAAGAAATGACGGCGAAGGGAATGGGATGCTTTGTCGGGAGAGCAATGAAGGGGTGTCGATGATCGGACGAAAGAGGTTTTGCGAGTTGGGGCGACGTCGAATTGCGCGCTTTTGTCCAAGAGCTGACTAAGATCTAGCCGTAGCCGGCCCGTTGAAGATCCGGTCGCTAGGTACCACGTGCAAAAGGAGCGTGGAGCTCGACGAGGGATTACGTCAGCAGGGGAGCTGTCGTTGGCGATGACGGCCGAATGAAATAGCTGGCCCGATGCCCATGGTGACAATGAGATGAGTATGCTTTGAGTAATGAATTGGATGCTCTCACAGCTTGTCACCGCTTCAAGTTCAGTTATCAATCCAACACCACTCGAGGAACGTCTACGATCACCCGCTACAACCACATGGTACCCTGTTGACAGCAGAGCCCACCACCATGGCCGCCAGTCCGTTCTCGTTGCGGCAACGACAGATCTGTAAGCTCTCCGGTCCTGAAATACTCGCGTGTAGCAATGGCCTGATGATCACAGCTGCGATTGAAAAGATTCTAAATCTCAATCATGACCCTCCGCAGACCACAGAGTTCGCAAACGAAGCATCTACCGCTAACAGCATTATCACGCGTTCCGTGCCCCTCCTAAACGAAGATGGCGATCCCATATGGAAGGTCCTGGTTTTTGACAACTTTGGTAGAGATGTTATTAGCAGTGTGTTGCGTGTGAATGACCTCCGGAGCTGGGGCGTTACCATTCACCTGTTTGTCCCCTTGCGTCGACACCCCTTTCTTCACTCAATACTAACTGTTAGCAAACAGCAATATCAATTCCCGTCGTTACCCTATTCCTGATGTTCCGGTCGTCTATTTAGTTGAGCCTACACCGGAGAATGTTCAGACGATAGTAGCCGATCTCTCCAAGGGCCTTTATGCGCCCGCCTACATCAATTTCATCTCCTCCGTTCCCCGGCCCCTCCTTGAAGACCTTGCTTCACAGATCGCAACGACGGAGACATCGGATAAGGTTGCTCAAGTTTATGACCAATATCTGAACTTCATCGTTGCAGAACCAGACCTTTTCAGTTTAGGAATGAGCAAAGATACCTACTGGAAGATCAACAGCGCACAGACCAAAGATGAGGAGCTAGACGCGTTGGTGGATAGAATAGTAAGCGGGTTGTTCAGCGTCAGCGTCACTATGGGTAAGTTGATGATATTGCAGCTCGAAAGGGTTTCATTCGCTGACAGAGTGCCAGGTGCAATTCCAATCATCAGATGTCCAAAGGGTGGAGCTGCAGAGCTGATTGCGACAAAACTTGATCGCAAACTCAGAGATCATATTCTAAACTCCAAAGACAATCTGTTTAGTGGTGGAAACCAAGGCACGGGAGTTCCGTCTGCTAGACCTGTTCTCATAATCGCAGACCGCAACGTGGATTTGGTGCCGATGCTGTCGCATTCTTGGACTTATCAATCACTGGTTCACGACGTTTTAGCCATGCATTTGAATCGCATAACTCTAGAAACTCCAATTGACGAGTCTAACCCGGCCAGGGGCTCAACGAAGCGTTCTTACGATCTCACCGCCAATGACTTCTTCTGGGCCCGAAATGCTGGAGTACCGTTCCCGCAGGTAGCGGAAGATATCGACGCAGAGCTTACGAGATATAAAGAAGACGCCAACGATATCACCAAGAAGACCGGTGCTTCCTCCATTGAGGACCTCCAAAATGACACCTCCGCATCAGCCCAGCACCTCAAGGCCGCAATCACCTTACTTCCTGAGCTTCGCGAACGCAAGGCCATCCTCGACATGCACATGAACATCGCAACCGCCTTACTAAAAGGCATCAAGGACCGTCAACTAGACAACTTCTTCCAAATGGAAGAAAACATCAGCAAACAAACCAAGCAACAAATGCTCGAAATCCTCGCCGACCCCAGCCGCGGCAACGACCCCACAGACAAACTCCGCCTCTTCCTAATCTGGTTCATGAGCATCGAAACCGACCTGTCGCGCGCAGAACTCACTCGCTTCGAAGAAGCACTCACCCAAGCCGGATGCACAGACATCAGCTCTGTCACCTACGTCAAGCGCGTTCGCGAAATCACCCGCATGACGATGATGACCACCTCCACCGCCACCACCTCAAACCCACAACAGCCCTCCTCCGACCTCTTCCGCGGCTTCTCCTCCCTTTCCAACCGCCTCACAGACCGCATCGCCTCCGGTGCACTCGGCGCAAACTTCGACTCCCTCATCTCCGGCGTGAAAAACTTCCTCCCCGCAAACAAAGATCTCACACTGACCAAAATCACCGAATCGATCATGGATCCCGCCTCAGCATCGAGTTCCGCCATCGCCAAGACGGAGAATTATCTCTACTTTGATCCGCGCAGCGCAAACGCGCGCGGCGCCATGCCGCCATCAGCGTCAACGACACGCAATGCAGGACAGACAGCAGGCGGGCTCGGATTAGCCGCGGGACTGGGCTCTTCTGCACCAGGCACGAGTGCGTCCTTTGGTCAGCGACGACAGGGGTTCAGCGAGGCGATCGTATTTACGGTGGGTGGTGGGAGTATGGAGGAATATGGCAATTTGCAAGATTGGGTGCGGCGGACTAGTGCTGGTGGTGGTGGTCATGGTGATGGGCAGACGCCAGGTGGTGGAGGGGGTGGTGGAGGGGTTATGCGGCGGAGGGTTGTATATGGTAGCACGGAGCTGCTGAATGCAGGAGATTTCTTGCAGGGTGCTTTGGAGCCGTTGGGGAGGGAGAACTGACGTTTCTTTTTCTTTGTTTTTAGCGAGTTCTAAGTTACATAGGACGGTCGAATTGGCAATAATGAAGCAAGTACTTTGCATACTTCGTACATGCTCAGGTCTCTTTACTAACCTTCATAGTTCTGCTAATCAACTGTTCAGGTATCGTTTTATAGACATCAGGCCCTTGGAACCGAAACGCAATATAGTGTCCACAACTTTGTGTCATTTCGATATCCACATAATCGAGTGCTAAATCTTGAATGCCAGCGAGTATGAAATAAAGCGCACAAAAGAACGTGGAAAAAAAAAGAAATCCCTCTTGCGCCCAAAAACCCTGGTGTCCCAAGCAAACACCGTTCCCAGATCCCATTCCATTCCGTTCCATGCCCGTCCTGTCCTGTCCTATCCCATATTCCATAATCTAACCAAAACTGTTTCTTTTTTGCGCAAGGGTATCGTCGTATTGTAGTAGTAAAAAGCGAGGGAATATGTATGCACTTCTGAGAATCCTCAGAAATCTAACGTTCAATCACAGCAACCTATCATACTAAGGATCAACGTTAGCTGAAATCCCAACACTTGAGACCATTTCGAACATACCTGCTGCAGACGGTCATCGACCACCTCTCACTCCTATACCCCCTCCCCCATTCCCACTCGTCCCAGGAAACGAGCTATTATTCACCGACGGTGTCGATTGCACTCCACTTCCGGAGTTGACGTGAGAGCAGGTGTACATGAAGAAACCGTACCCCTTACAGGCAGTGCATGGTTCGGCCGGATTCCTGAACACGAAAACGGTTAACAGGCGAATTGCTGATTAAAAGAATGCCCACCTACCTAGGAGGATTCCCGGCGCAGGAACGACATGTGGAGACAATTGTGCCGTCTATGCAGCATCTGGGCCGGAGATCAATGGAGAGAGGCGTAACAAGGGAACTTCTATTCTCGGCCATTTTCGACGTATATAGAAAACCAAGGATGGTAGAAAACCAGAAGACGGAGCCAAAGATGTCGTTTTATGCAGAAGGCAAGAAATCAGATATCATGCTGGCACCGAAAACGGATGTGAGTATGTTCGGAAGAAATTGTTTGGTAAATATTTTTATATGCTAATTGCGATGTCAAGCAACCTTTCACTAGTTCTTTAGAGGGTATATTCTGCGTCTTCTCCTTCCAAAGGATGTCGATACACGGGAAGGGGCAAGCCCTTTATAGATTCTTGTTGTCATACAAAAGCGGGCATAACCCAACAGTAAGCACAAAGGCACAGAAGTAGGCCAATACAGACCCTCTATAAAGGAGCGTGTTCAAGCCTCACGGTAAAAGGTTTTCGTGCCACTTCTCGTTCAGGATAGTAGTCAACAAGGCGATGTTGAACGGAGATATCCCGGCGGTGGAAAACACTATATCATCGCAAAGTATAGAGATGAAACAGGTCCTTTCGGAATCCCAGGAGCAAAGACGCAACCTGCAACACCTCATCCCGCTTTTCCCCCTGTATCGTGACCTTTAGGCGAGTCCAATTCATAAAGGCGGTCAGCCAGATTCTCGGTGTAGTAACGATTGCATCAGCAGGAAAAAAGGGCTGTAGAAAACAGGAGACAAGATTGGACAGTAAGGGAATGACGATGTTCAACGAGTCAGGTTCCCATGGACAATGGTCACACGAATCAGCCATTGGCATCATTATGGAGAAAGAGAATACTATGGCACGTGGCCATAGGGAACAACGACCCTCGTAGGGGTGCTGTCAATCAGTCGCCTATCTTCAGCAGGCAGTGAAAATAAGGCCATGATCTGACGTCCAAACGCGCAAGCCGGAGGATGACCCTTCAGAAAGGTGACTTGAACGTGTACGACCTCGAAAAACGAGATGAACCACCGGAACAGCTGCCGCGCCGGAGCCAAGTCAATTAATGACTCGATTCCAATCGACTGGGACCCAGTCAGCGTTAATATTCCATTGTTAGGTTATACAATCAACCCAGACAACCCTCACCGCCAGAAGCGCCATGAGTTAATCTCCTTGTCAAACGCAACCAAAATTAGCAGTTACCGTGCGCAGCTTCGTTTAGTTATGAGAAGGAACGGGGGGCCTACCCGTTAATGTCTGATCGAGTTCCGATGTTGAGATGAACGTTCAATAACTAAAATCAACCTCTGAAACTGGGAAATAAAGTATTTTGAGGGAGAGACTGAGCTGCATCGCGGTTTTCGGTAGAAAGCAGATCTCATGACTGTTAGCGAGATGACTGCAGCCATAAGACGTCAGCCGAGGACTCGACGACCCTGCAGACTGTGGCTTGTACGTCGGTTATCTGCTGGTTGACTGCAGTCGGGCTGTTGTGTGCATCCAGAAATACTGTAGGAGATGTTCTCGCGTGTCCGAATACCGAGATCAAGACCAATGAGAGATGCAATGAGGTTACCAGAAAGTGTTTTCTGCAGGTAGCCATCCAGTTTAGACGGAGTAGCTATGTATGTAATTGCTTCTGTATTATCCAGACCCTGCTGGCCACCTTCGACTGAAAACTGAACGGACTATCGGAATTGGGATGAGGTCTCCTTTACTCCATGAATTGTCCCAATATTGGGCATGTCGGAGAGATGACCAGGGGTCAATATTGCATATTTGTGAGAGGAATAAAGTGAGCAAGAGAGGAGATGACGCATGATGAGTCCTCGTAGGGAGTAAGTGCATACAGTACGGAGTACATATGCATGCATAGGGTTCTTAGCAGCGGACAGCATGAATATACGGACTCGAGCCCAATCACCACGCGAGAGAAAGCGGTCGGCTGAGCGACAGCTGTTCGCAGATAGTCTCAAAGGCCGTCAAAGAAGTCGGAACGGGTATAGTGGTCGACAACAAGTGACCAAAAGAAACGTGTTCAGGCAAGTCAAAAGCCGTCCACGGCGGCCGTAATTGGCCTCTTGGTGGGGGGGTTACAGTATCCCGCGATGACACCAGTCGTTGGTGACCACGTTCTGAGGTGCCTTGGGACATCCGAAAATGTCTCCTTGCAGGAGATCCCTTGTGATTCATGCGAGGAAGTTCCAGCAATTGGGACAGGGCTGCAGCTATCCGCAAGTGCCCGATTATGGGCGAATTAAAACTTGGAATGATGGACACTCAGGCCACCAGGTCCCAGGAGTAAGGTTATAATCGCCTAAATAAAAAAACATAAAAAGCGGGCTGGTGAGCTGCATATTGATTCTGTATGTGAAATGGTTGTGCAAGACTGCATCCTGGCGAACTCGGGCTTTGGAAATTAGCGAGGCTGGTAAAGCCATCAACATCACGGAGACACGGGTAGCGGCTGTCACAAGTAAAGACAATCACGGTGTATACAGATGAATGGACACGAAAGAAGCAGACAGATTGATGAAGACTTTGTTCAAACGAGGTTGTGATGGAGTTGTGTGAGGTCGTGAGGAGGACGACGTCGAGAACGCCAAGCCCACCCCTTTCTTTCGACTGTGGAATTTTCTAAAGCGGCACGAGGGTGCTGACAAAGCAACACGCTCGCGTCCTCAACCTCCCGCAACACAATCGACGACGTCGGGATGCGTGCACACGGGTATCAAGAAGAGGCCTCGAGGGTGCAGCTGCAGGGCTGTTCTGCATTGGTTATTACGCCGGCTATCTGCTGATTATGATAACTTTCCAGAACATCTCCTGAACCGAGATGTTTTGAAATCTCAACCCGTCGCACAACCAACGGGTTCCGCATTCCCCGTTTGCACTTTTTTCTTCTATACCAGACACCAAGCTCATTGGCTATGGATACCTATAATCGGAGTGTACGCTTGCTCTGTTGAATGGAAGCAGTGGCTGTCTCTGCAGTTATCGCTGTCGTGGCCGTTGCCGAGTACGACAAGAACAGTATCCATTGTTTGCGTGGTTTCTACAGGATGTGATACCGGAACCCGGAGCCATTCGCCAGTTTATACTTGGGGGTTCACCCATGCCACCCAGAGAGTGCAACTCTAGCCTTACGATATTCTCGGAAATCCCGGTTATAATTGGGAGAAATGCGAGAATATATTGTTATATTGTTCTGATTAAAGCCCTACGTCCTTCAAAATTCGGCAATCGCTGTCCTTTCAATTCTGACCTGGTTGGAACATGCTCATTAAGTGCCACTTTCTATATGCTGAGAAACATAACGCCACGAGAGCTGTTGTCCTACTCCTGCTTTGGGATTGCTGCATATCGGACATCTCGTTTTCAGGAACCTTAATTGATAACCAGAATAATAGCCATTACTCCCTGGGCTACGTGGTTATTCGCATCACTTTTCGAAACTCTGATACTGGAACTGCCCCAAGCGAGAGCCAAACTAGGTCTCGTATGCCCTTTTAATTGTTTTCGAATATCCACCCCCTGAGCGATGAATGAATGTCAGGATTGTCCAGCAAAAAGCAAAAACTCTCAAATGCTACGAGTAATCAGATAGGTTATGTCTATTGCATACTGAATTGTGATATTCATCACACTCTCAACTCCAGTTCAAAAGGCTTCTCTTCTTTTAGAATTGCGAAGATCATGCATTGACAAACTGAAAGAAAGCAATTTCCGCCTGAGCTGTTCCACGATCACTTGATTATCCACCATCTAACTACTCGCTAGACTCAACCTCCTCCTCAGAAAGGACTAAAGCACTAAAAGCTCCAATTCCCGCATTGATATCCCGGACCCGGGGGGGGTGCTGCACGTGGGGCGCCAATTCTCACCACAAGCAGTGTCATCTCTCTAATCGCGACTGCGACACCAATCGCCATGCATCACCACCCATCCATGTATGCTTCAGGGGATGCCGGGGCAACCAAGTCCGAACGCACCCATTCGCCCGGAATGACAATGGAAAGCTGTCAGATTTATTGACTTCTCAAGGCCCAAAACGAATAAAGACATGAAGAAATGGAAAAACAGCGCTGATCTTAGACGCGAACTAAGTTATGTACAAGGTAAACACAGACGTCAAGTAAACAGGGCCCGTTCGACGTGTAACCGTCATTACGGTCATGCTCAAAGCATCACAATACATTTCACTTGACAAGGGTTTTGATCCTTCTGACATCCTCAACGAGATAATGAATAAGCTCGAATTTACACTCGATTGCCAAAAAAGTTGATAGTTTGACAGTGATATAGGCTCTTCGATTATCATAGAGCCGGTGCACTACTATACGCCTTGCATGGCAGCTTATCACCGTGAATTTACAATCTATACCTCACACGATACCGGCAAAAAAGGAACCAGTCAGTCGGTGTCGACCTTCTCAGAACACATCCTCAGGATTAGAGGAATCCACCTTGATAATCGCATTATTAATAGCCTATGTAGACCGCTGCTACTAGCCTCTTGTCCTCTCACTCTATCGACGTTCCCTAATCACCTCTCAGGATTAACTGATTGGGAGATGCAAAACGGTTTCTACATGACCTGATGAGCAGAATTGATATGATAATCCCTATACATAATCCATGAAACCATCATATAAAATAAACTACCGGCTATTAGCTTATATAGAAACGACAGTTCACATTTCATTCACCTGACGGATAAAAGACAAAGATTTAAAAGGTAAAAGCCCTATAAGTCACAACCGAATCCACAAATTCAGGCATATTAAGCGCCATGATAAACGCCCTATACTTCGCAAACGCCATCATCCACCTCCCCACATCCCGGATTTACCGATTGCCTTGCACCCCATTGGGACGAAACCGAGATTGCGCCGTAGTAAAAGTCACCCCGATACCGTATGTGATAAGTCATGTCAATAAGTTAAAAGTAAGTAGAGTAAAGTAAAAGGGCCTGGGTGGCCCATAGAATAAAAGAGGAACTGGGAAAGAAGATAGGATGTAGACTGCATGGGGCAAGTTCACACTCATAAGGCTGAAGGTACCATTTTAGTTGAAGTCTCAGCCTGTTAACGGTAAGCTTATCAGTTGAAGAAATCAGGAGGCAGAGAAGCAAGGGCGACAATAGCTCCCACGCTGCCAGCCACTGCACCCGCAACAGCAGTCGCCGCATATCGAGCAATAGTACGCATGTGAGAAGGCCGTTCCTTAGTTGTCTTTGCGCGCTTTCGTGGTTGCTCAGATGTCTCGGGGACCTGAGTAGTGACTGGCGATTGTTCGGTCGCGGTAGGTTGCGAGTCAATCTTGACTGGTTCCGGAGCCGCCTTAGGGCTGAGAATTTCCTCGCGATACAACGCATTGGAAGCAGCCTCTACATCGGCATGTCGGGGTTCATCAAGGTCTGCTTCCTCGAACTTCCTCTTAGTCGGACCTTTGCCCATCAACATAGTAGCAATCTGAACACTTCTAGCGGCTTCAGCCTTTCGAATGTGGAGAGGACGGGACGCGGCACCTGAATCGTCATCATATCGGACCCGGTGACTGTCAGCTGCCTCAGGCGGGCTCTTTGAGAACCGTGCATTCTCCAAGTCATTCTCGACTTCCTTGTCCCAATCTGCACGTGTCTCAGGGGCCATTGGGGTCAGATTGTCAACCGGAGTGTATCCAGCCACCGGACGGGGTCCGGGTTTGATAGGGCTGACTCCCTCACCCCAATAATGCGCATTATTCGGTACCGCATCCTGGGGAATAGTGGTTAGGTTGTCTCCCGAAAAAGGACCATCATCATAATAAGACTTCGTGGGCTCCTCTCGAGGAGTCACAGAAGCCTCTGAAAGCCAAGCAGCCCAACCAGTGCAGGTAGAGAACATGGGCTTGGAGGATGATGCCGCTCCTGCGCCCTCTTCCAACCTTTTAATCTTTTCGTTGATACAAGTAGCGATGCGATTGAATTCTGTTCCGGTGGGTTGAGGGGATCGCCTGTGCGGCCGCAAGAAATTGTCTCCCGCGAGTGGCCATGGAGCGAGTGTGGGCGGCTCGTTGGTCGACTCGGACAAACAAGGGGCCTGCATTTCATTATGGGCGACATCCGGCTCACAGTGCATAGATTCAGGAGTCGTCGGAAGAGCCACTGCAAATACCCGCTTCGGGGTTTCCCCAGAAGTTGTTGCCTTGCGATTTGCAGATCCGGAAGCCTGAGTCTCTGGGATTTCATCACGTTTCTCCTGCCGTTGTTCATTGGGCCCGCTCATAACCGATCCTTCCTTGGAGGACAAGGCAGAGTCGCTGTCTGATTCGTACAAGTCGTCAGAGATGAAGCCGTCATGCTCCGGATCGCCCGCAGATTTCTCATGAATTCTTTTTTCATTAAAACTCTCCAACAACTCGAGATGGGTTGAAATCAGGCGTTGCCTTTCTGCCTCGATATCGTGCGAAACAGCGGGTTTCTCAACGCTAACCGAACGTGCCTGAGTACTATGGTGAAATGGAGAGGTTATTGGCGAATCAGCAACATCTTCGTTGCTTGATGATGCTAGTGAACCAACATCGGAGGCGACGTCTGAGGAACTAGCATGCTGCTGGGCAGGCTCCACAAATTCGGACATGTCTTGGTCCTCATGCGGTTCCGAATCGTCATCATCGGGTACCGTGAACGTATTAGTCCGTTGGCCAGAGTGCACTGGGAGTTCGTTTCTTTCGAATGAACGGAGTTAGTAAGAAGAGTCAGGAAATGCAAAAGTACACAGCACAGGACAACTAACCTTTGTCTGCCTGCCACCTCCCATTGCAAACCGATCTGTGCTCGAAGTGGCTCATGGAGTTCTATATTAATGAAGAAACTTAGCTCATGTGAACCTCAACCTGAACACAGAGCGTGTGCCTACCTGTCCCTCGGGCCACTCTGACTCCGAACGTGACTAAATCTCCGTCTTCTAGGAGAACCCTCCGCTCTCCAGAGAGTTTGACACCATTTACCCATGTTCCGTGCAAGGACCTGGTGTCCACCAGATATGCTTCCTATAAGATTACCAACCCAACGGTCAGTCTGAGGAATCTTCTGAACTGGGGGTTGAGATGGACCGTACCTCTTGTCCTGGAATGACAATGAACTCTGCATGGTTGCGAGAGAGAACAGGGTTGTCAAACCAGAGGTTATCACGGGCAGCCACGAGATTCTTCGTTTCAATCTTAGAGGAGCGTCCGACGGGAATCCAGTATTTCTCGCTGTCTAAGGGGACCACCCGGTGACAGATTGGTCCACTGCCATCCAAGCATCGAAGTGTCAGGGTTACTCGATCAAGTCAGCACCTCAACAGAAAATGATCTTAAACGCAGACTGCTTCGGGAGCACGGGGAACTTGTTGCTCACATTTGTTATTCTCCTCCATGGTGTTTCAATAATCAAGGTGTAAACCGTAGTATCGTGGTTCAGAGCTCTGCGGTCGATGACGGGGAATCAGGACTCTGATGGGGAACTGCTCTGAATGAGGGACCAGTGCTCTGTGGTTAGCTGAGGAGCAGAGCAGCTAGAGAAGAGGAGATGAATGGTGACTGTCGATGAATGGATGAACGAGGAAGAAAGTGAGCTTACTGGAACCCCACCGACGTCCTGAGAGGCCACCACGTGTACAGTGCGATCTGGTTTGTACTTAGGCGAATTGCAGATAGCTCACACAAGATGGCGGATGCAGAGAGGGTAGCCCAGGACAAAGAGTTGAGATGATGGAAGTCGAGGTTGAGTGATGTTTTAAGGGAAGAGTCGATGGAGCGAGATGGAGAGAGGAGAGGTGAAACTAAGAAGTGGAGGTGGGGTACCGCCGGATAAGGTTAACAGTTGTTAGTGCTGGAGTGACATCCAGACGTAGACGCCTGAAACTGCAGTCCAGCTGGCCGGCTGTGTTTAAATAGCTGCCTGAACAAGGGAACCTGTCTCGTTTTGACAGCGAGGTCCAGTGAATCTTAACTCGAAGCAAGGATTACGAAGGACTTTGTTTTTGGTTCCGAGGAGTTTAGGAGATCTCCAGGACACCAGTTTTTGTATCAATGTTGCTCTTAAAGGGCGTCTGACGGATCCAGCCGGGTCGACATACGTCTTTGACAACACCGGTAGCTCTCAACCTCACTTTCCAGCCGGCATTGGTGCCGGAAATCGAGGCTAGGCTTTGTGAATGACTGAACAAGGCGTATTTGAGGTCTGGCCACTATGAATTCCGCTGATACTGGCTTCAAGCCAACAGATGCAGTACACAGTACTATTCCGCTCCGCCCTATGCCCCCTTTCTGCGGGGTAGTGTGAATTGTCGAGTTTTCGATACAGCTTTCAGTAGTAATACTACAGTTGCTTGCTGGAAGATCCATCCATAGACCAACAGTGCCGTGCACAGTATGAAGAGGAGAAGATGGAGATGAGGCTCACAAAGAGCTCTGAATGGAGATTGGCCGATGACATCAGGCAGCCGCTGCTTATCAACTGAAACTTTATCGGCCTAAAGCGCTAGCCTAAAGAGGAATGGTCATCGAATGCGGGGAAGACGGCCTCGGTTAGTCCGGGCGCCGCATTATATCATTACCTAATCAACCCCTGACCGCGGCTGCTAGTTGAAATTCCACACTCTCGCGATCTTCACGATCGTGACAATAATTCTGATCATTGAACCTCGCACCTTGTTGCACCAATGCCAGAGATTAACTTATTAAGAAAGATGCTGTGGCTCGGATTTATACCTGATAAATCAGCAGTGGGAGCCCTCTGGCATATTCATACGCCGACAAGCTTAATTACATAAGTTATAACTACGCCTCACAGACCCTGAGTGATCGATGGAAGCGCTCGGTCCCGTCACTATCCTAACCACAGCATTCTCCTCTCTTTTAATAATGTTGGGTTACTTCCGAAAAGTTCACTCGATCGCGGATGGGCGAGCTTAAAAAGGGTATTGAGCCCCCAAAGACGGATCCACCTCCACGGTCGTGCTTCAATCGTGTCCGCTCAGGGACACTCTTCATCCTTTTACCTTCAATCTACAGGCACCTCGCATTGAGGCATCCATCCAAAACTACCATTAGCATGCCACTCGATTACCCTTTAGTGCCAATCGACTACAATCTTTGCCGACCTGATGGGCCTGAAGAATGTGAAGGACCCCCTTCTCGTCGCAGGAGCCAACCCCTTGGCCTGCGTCGCGAGAGGCAACACAGCATTGCACTACCTTGCAACCACAGGTTTCAATGATGATCCCCTGAGGAACCAGTGCGAGCACTATCTCGCAAGTTTGCTGAGCTTGGCGTAGATGTCAATGCACAGAATAAGGTCAAATGCACCGCAATTGGACTTTTTCTCGACGACGACAATTCTGGGCGGGCCCGAGATAACGATGGCCAGCCTTCGCGAAAAGCTTTTATGGAACTTTACGACATAACGAGTATACGTGGGTGGAATTGTTGGACCTGTTTGACGAAGCGAAATGCAACTGAACGGAGAGCAACGCAAATGGCCAAACTTTACTGCATTTGGTGGCATTGCAACCGACGAAGAAGGCAGCGGAGCACGCCGAGTATCTGCTGGGGAAAGGCGTAGATGCGTCTGCAAAGGACAAGGACGAGAAAGTAGCGGCGGTTATTGCAGAGCAATATGAGAGGGACGAGATGCTAAAGTTATTACAGCCGCTATGATATTCGATGGGCAATCATCCGGATTCGCAGTGACTTTAAGAATTAGCACCATTCCGCCGGAGCCGATGTCCGGGAATGACCAAGGACTCATGTGAGAATGCTTGCTGTACATGAGCAGTCTCAACACTTTTGGCTTCTCGTTGCTGAAGGTGTCCATACGGAGTAGTTGTCCAGAACTGCAGGTGGTGAATTGACCGGTGACGTCATCGGATAAACATGGCATCTGTACATACTCCGTAGACTTGGGAGCATTTCCGAACCTACCTTTAGGGACTCTCAACTCTCTCTTGGATAACTATCAGGTCCTATTCATTTGGCTTGAACAATCTGGTGTACCAGCTATAGTGAGTTACGAATTGACTTTTCACGTGGATATCAAAACGACACCGTAAAGGGTGCAGTTGGCCATTCGATATCTGATTGCTCAGCTCAACTGCATGATTATGTCCAGTATGTTTGGAACCGTGAGCTCGAAGATGTCAAGGGACCTCGAGCAGGAGGCCCGTGAGCTGGAAAAGGCGTTCACCTTAAGTACAGCAAAACTAAAGGAGATCACGGAGCATTTTGTCAAGGAGCTTACCAAGGGTAAGTAAGCATCAGCATCGTACTTAGAGAGATTTCGGCAGTTGACCCTAATCGGCATAGGTCTCAGCGTTGAAGGTGGTAATATAGTACGTGGTAACCTGTCCATTGCCGTAGCTGGTTAGCTTTGGAATACCATCAACTTACCGTGTGTGCAGCCAATGAACCCAACATGGATCATGGACACTCCCACGGGCCATGAAAAGGGCACTTATCTCACTCTCGATATGGGCGGGACCAACGTTCGTGTATGCGAGGTCACCCTGAAGCAAAAGGGAGAAGTGGAAACCAAACAAAAGAAGTTCCCACTGCCTTCGGATATCAAGACAGGAGCGGCCGAAGAACTCTGGGATTTTCTGGCAGATTGCGTAGGGAAGTTTATTAAGCAGGAGGGATTGATGGATGGGGATAAAAACGGCAAGCTAGGCAAGAATGATACAATACCGCTTGCATTCACGTTTTCGTATCCAATGTCGCAAGACTCTATATGCCACGGCGTGTTGCAGAGGTGGACAAAGGGGTTCGATGTAAAAGGGGTTGAAGGAGAAGACGTTGGATCGCAACTTGACGACGCCCTAAAGCGCAAGGTACTGCACCATCCCCCATACCCGTACTGTGCTTTTGCTAATCCATTGCATAGGGACTGCCGGTTAAAGTGGCCGAACTTATCAACGACACCGCAACAACGCTCCTCGCATCAGCCTACACAGAACCAGACACACAGATCGGCTCCATCCTCGGCACCGGCTGCAATTCAGCATACGTTGAGATCTGCAAGAACATTCCCAAACTGCAATCCCGTAACCTACCCCCAGACAGCCCCATGATCATTAACTGCGAATACGGCGCCTTCGACAACGAACTTGTCGTCCTCCCACGCACCAAATACGACGATATCATCGACAAGGAATCCCCACGACCGGGGCAACAGAGCTACGAGAAAATGACGTCCGGATTATACTTAGGCGAAATTTTCCGGCACATCCTGCGCGACATGCATGAGCGGAATCAGATCTTTGTGGGCAAAGATGTCCCCGTACTTTCGGAGCCGTACTCTATCGACTGTCTTCAGCTCTCTGAAGTGCATGGAGAAGACAGTTCATCGTCCCTAAGATCAGTCTTTGACACACCTTTGGACCAACACGAGATAGAGCTCTGTCAACGATTAGTGGACCTAATCAATATGCGCACCGCACGGCTTTGCGCCTGTGGACTTGCGGCAATTTGTAAGAAGAAAGGTCTTGATTCGTGTGTGATTGGCGTGGACGGGTCAGTCATGTTGAAGAATGAAAAGTTGAAGAAGCGGACAATGATGGCGCTGGGGGAGATTTTGGATTGGGATGAAGAGGCGATGGAGAAGGCGAAGACTGGGTGCGAGGAGACGCCTGTGAGGATGCAATTCGTGAAGGATGGGTCGAGTGAGGGGGCTGCGATTGCGGCGGCGATTGTTGCTGGTGGAAGGTCGTAAAATATAGACTTATCTACAAGTTACTAAGTGAATACCAGTGCTATTCATTCGAAAATTCAATGTGAGAAAACTCTCTTTTATTTCAAGATAGTAACCACCTGCGAAGGACATAGAAAGAACAAAGTAAACCTACAACGCCGATATGCAGCAAATAAACAGGACCTGAAAATTGTGACTCAAGTGACTTGCACCCTATAATCACATCACATCGCCGCCACAATCATATACAACGACGACAGCCCAAACCTTCAATATAACCAACAATCCACCAGATACCCCGTCGACAGGGCATATATAGCCTTATGCAACAACTCATACGCCTGTTCATTTGCAGGCCAATGCCTATATCCATCGTATCAGCATCACTTACCCAATCCAACACAATTCTCAAACAGCAAAATAAGGATACTCACCACGCCCAGGACCCAACCCCACTCCACACCTCCAGCATATTATCCACCAATACCCCCAACCCCACAAACATGAAGTCCGCCACGGGTCCCCTCATCCCGTTAAAACTCATCATGGCACGCAGCACGCCTGCCCCGGCGCCCTTGATGGCGTTCATCATCGCGTTGAGGGCAAACATGTCGCCGTCGCGGCGGGGGGTGAGGTTGAGGAGGCTCTCGAGGGCGCGGCCGGCGACGAGGGAGGTTGGGCGGCCAGTGAAGTATTGTTCGACCTTTTCGCCGGCGGTCATCCTGTACTGAAATTAGTATGGGACGATAGGAGCGGGTGTCATGCAAAGGAACGGGGACGTACGCTGCAACGCCTAGCAAGCCGGCTCCGACGCCGTACATGCAGAGGCCCATGGTGGTGACATTGGGCTTTGGCCCCGGTGGATAGGCTGGACGACGAGAGGTGGCCATGTTGATTATTGACTCAAAGAAGCTGGTGCTTGATCAGTGGTGAGTTGGTCAGTTTGCAGTCAATGGCTGGTGATATGTTATTAGAAGGTGCAGCTGCTACATAGACATCAACTTCCAGTAAACTCTCTCATACAGTCAGATGAGCAGCACTTCATGGAGTAGCCCAGAAGCCCCCGGTACATCGTGTACTGCACTGCTTTGGAACTTGCCTGTGGCGAGTGCGGAGTGAGTTCATGACGTCAAGCTTTCCTCTGGCTGGAAACGACTGCAGGCGTGAGAGACCTGGACTCTTCAAAAGACTTTGGTATGAATCCGGATTCTACTCTGCGTATTAGCGGTGTTGCAGCTCCCATCCCTCTTTGTCGAAAGTGATGATGGCTCTCGATTTCGATGAGGTTGAAGTGTCCGGGAGGGTGGTGTTTACTCCCACGTGGGATACAGGGATGATGACGTCATTACGGAATATTATTAGTCCATGAATAGCTAGTTAATCCGAAGATACTAATCACTTGCTCCGTGCGTCAACTTTCCCCTGAGTCCCTGACCATCGCGATTCGCGTCCTTTTTGATACACAAACAGCTCAAGCACTCCAGTCCGTCATGGCATTGTCACCAAGCTTCTGCTTGATGATATCGTAGCTAAGTTTCCAGAGATTCTCTCCCAACTCCGGAGTCACCTGAGAGCCGAGTGAGCTTGTTTTTCCCTGTCGTCGATGTTAGCCAGTTTCGCGTGATTTGCACGCAAGCTTCAAACTTACAGGCTCATAGATATACTCCCCATTCCACCCCTTTTCTTCGAGCTCGGGGCTTGTCGCTGCGTACCTGTCTTTAAGTTAGTGGTTGAGCTATTGAGCTGCACGGATTAAGACTTACAAGCTGCTAAATGATCCCTGCTCAGGGGATCGAGCCATCGCGGAAACACCCATTTCCATCAACTTGCCCGTCAATCCGGGATACGCTTCCTTCCACTGCTTGACCATGTCGGAGTTGACCTATTCACTCGCATCAGTATAGTCCAAATTGGACGTAAGGCAGGAAGATTTGATTTACCGCCCCCGGATAGGTTGTAACCGCAAAGATCCTATCACCATTCTTCTTGATGACTCGCTCATACAAGCCGTATTTGATACCCAGGATGACGGCGAGTTTTGACCGGGCGTAGAGCTCGTTGGGGCCTATTTTGTCATTGTTTATCTCCTCAACCGATTGGAAGTGAATGTTCGACGGTGCTGTGCGGTATAGCTCCGATGTGAGCATGATAATGCGCGGTGCTGGGGTGTCAGGGATCTTGGAGGTCTTCCGGATCAGCGGGTACAGTAGGTTGGTGGCATAGAACTGGCCGAGCCAGTTGACTTCAAAGTGACGGTCCAATCCGTCCTCTGTTAGGGCGAATCTGTTTGATCCGATGCCGGCGGCCATCACGAGCTATATATGCACCTGGAAGTTAGCAATCATGTCAACGTTCCGTGAGACCACAGGTAAACTACTGACGATATCCAATCTTTCCTCTTTATCTCGAATGCCGGTGAACACTTTCTGGATCTCCTTGAGATTACCAAAATCACAATGAACCCATTCGACATTCGTGTTGGGGCCCATTTCCTCTTTGATCGCCTTGATTGCCGCCGAGCCCTGGTCTTCTTTGCGATTGACCATGATAACGCGGGCGTGCACGCTGGCGAAGGCTTTGGCAACTTCATATCTGTAATCATTGAGATTAGATAGGCTTGCTAAGAGGCGTTGTTGTGATACTAGATGGTATCATACCCAATTCCCATAGCTCCGCCCGTGACGAGGGCGGTTCTTCCGCTGAGGTCGTGGAGGACCTTGGCGGGCCCGACGCCAATTTTCCCTAGAGCAGCTTGCATGATTGACAGTTGTGATTATTTGTTTAATGTATCAGCTTGAAAACTGGTTGATTTGGTGGTGAGGTAGCGAAGTTGTTACAGAATTACGAGATTATTATCAGCTTTATAGATCAGTAGAGACATCTACAGAAACAAGCTATCATCCCTACAATGCAAGTCTATCCTCCGAATCCTCCGGAGACAGTTTCCGTGGAATAAGAGAGAGCCTCGAACTCCAGTCTTCCATGCACATGCCTGATTGGAATGATGTCACTTCGAAGGACACTGGGAAGAATCCATGCATGGCGCTGCACTCTAGATCCCAACATGTACTGTAACTCGATTAGGGATTAGGTTCAAAATCACACTGCAGACTCGGGAGTCCGGAGTGGAATTAATAGCGGCGTACGGAGTAGCTTGAAGAGAAGAGGAGAGTCTTTACGATTAAACTCAGTTTATACAGTAACTTGCTGTTCTCGACACAATCCCATCTCTCCCATGAAACAACTTTTCGATATAAAACTCATTTTTGCGCGAAGAAAACAATAAAGCTAAATGTAAAAAAGGGGATGGCAAGGTGTATGAATATAATACGCAAACTTGACTAGAAGAAGTGGAGAGATAAAAGTACATACATTCGAAATACAAACGACGAACTCAAGAACAGCTCGACAGAAGCAATATGAATTCAACCCAACATCATACAATACATCCTTACAAAAAAGCTCAACGGCAGTAAACTAAGGAGGAGTAGTAGGTAGTAGTAGTATCATGCAAGCCCGTCTCGCACAAGCACAGCGTTCAACCCAGTAGTAGTTTCAGCGTGAGATGCACCTCCCCCTGATAAACACTTCCTCCAACACATCCATCCATGTATTAAAGTACAGTTACAAAACATAGCATCAGAACATTAGCAATCTCCCCTTTACATTTTCAACTTTCACACTCTTCATCTTGATCTCAATATTTTTACAAACCGGCACCCAATCCCGGGCCACCACCCATCCGCGCCAAACGAGCGGCGAGTTTGGGATACTTGTCCTGCACATCGAGTTGGGCACGCGTAGCTTCAGCGTACGAGATGGCATTGACTACTTCAGCCTCGGTGCGGGCGAGTTCGGCGGCGCGTTCGAAATATTTCAGGGCCTGGGAGACTTTGCCTTGTTGGAGGAGAAGTTGCGCAAGGGTTGCGACGGCGATGTCGCATTCGGGGTCAACTGTAATCAGAGTGTTAGTAGGGTGTCTCTAGAATACACAAAGGTTTAGTGAGTGATAGGGGTTACGTACTGATCAGAGCCTTCTGGCAGAGATTCTCGGCCTCTTGGAAGTCATGCTTCCATTGGAAGAGCGCGAGCGCCTTGTTGATAAGTGGGAGCACATTGATGCCCCACGGTTTATGGCTCTTTTCCAACTCCACTGCTCGATCGAATTTCTCAATAGCCTCTTCGAATTTTTGCTGGTCGAGCAACAATTCTCCGTAGTAGTTGTAAACATCGGCAACACCTTCGAAATTCTTGACGGTGCGCTTGAATGTAGCCATGGCAGAGGCAATGGAGCCCATCTTGTACTGTGCCACACCGAGCTGGATGTGTGAGTAGATGAAGTCACGGTCTAGGTCTATCGACTTCTGGTAATCCTTCGCGGCCTCAGCGAGCTCCGCGAGGATGAAATGCAGCTGCGCACGATGGTAGTAGATATCAGGGTCGTCCTTGTTCTGCGCGAGAGCAAGGTCGAAGTTGTCAGCGGCAGCTTCACGGTCACCCATTTCGAGGTAGAGACTGGCCCGTTTAATGTAGCTCTGCACCAACGATGGGTCGAGTTCGATACTCTTGTTCAGATCCTTCATCGCAGCATCGGCATCGCCAGCGAGGTATGTGAAGGTGGCTCGCATGTTCAAAGCCAGAGCTTCGAGATCGTCCAACTCTCCCAACTCCAATGCCTTTTCAAATGCACGCGCAGCTTCTTCGTATCCGTCACTCGTACGTCTGTTCAAGCTTTGGAAACCCTTTCGTAGCTGACCCTTGCCACTCTCCTCCTCCAACTCGGCCTCCTCACTCAGACCCTCCGGAGTCGGTTTTGGCCGGAAGCTCTGAAGGTAGTTGGACACAAAGGTCGCGCTGGGGAGCTTCTTGCCCTTGGCCTCCATGATCACACGAGCTTTTTGTTCTGCAAGCTTCTTGAGCAATCTCTCCACAGCCTCCTTGCTTTCTTCTCTGGCGAAACCATCGATGATGCAGCTGGCAGTGTAGTCCAAGAGCGCGTCGCCGTATCTCTCGAGTTTCTCATAGGCATTTGCTCTTCGGTTCATGGCCTTGACGTATTCGTCGTCCATCGCCAGCGCGGCGGTGGTGTCCTCCACCACTTTGTCCCAGTCGCTGAGAGCATTGTAACAGGCAGCACGGTTGGAGTAGTATACCGGATCAGCCTTGCACAGAATGGCCTTGCCGTAGAGCTCGATTGCTTTGTTGTAATCCTTTGAGCCGAAGGCCTTGTTACCGGCTGCCTTCAACTTTCCAGCGTACAGCGCGCGCGTCTAAAGAGACTCCAGTTAGAATATGAGGCGCGTAGATAAGGAGCAACGTTCGTACTTCAGCATCCAATGCTTCCACCGTTGTCTCATCAACCACTGGTAGCTCCTCTGGTTCTTCGGCCTTTTTGGTCTCTAGATTTTGCGGTCAGTCTAACTAAGACTCGTATTGATCGTGTACCCCTGGCGGAACATACCTGACTCGGGAGCTTTTGTTGTTTCAGCCTTCTTCTCCTCCTCAGCCTTCTTCTTCTCTCGTCTTCGCTCTTTCTTGCTCTTCTTCTTTTCTCCCGTCTGGATCTCTTGGACCTTTCCGGACTCTGACAAGTAATAGACAACTCCGGCACTGGTCACCACGACAGCAACACCAGCAATTGTATACACCAGCGCCTTATGTTCCGATGCCCATTTGGAGACACGTTCCCAAAGGGAGGACGACGGGGCTGAAGCGCGGGGAGTGGGCGCGGTGACGATGGTAGTTTTGGCGGCCGGAACCGGAACGACGACGGGCTGTATTGGTTGAGCGGAAGCCATTGTGTCGGTTGAAAACAGCGCTTTGGAAAGGAAGCCGAACGAGGCAGCAACTCAATTGAGGCGCAAATGGGACCAGGTCAGTTGGTGGTAATCCCGAGTAAAAAGACGACTCCAAGAAAACCAAGACACAACACAAAGACAGCCCCGGCTAAAATTCAGTGAATCAGCAACACATACAAAGAGAGCCCGAATCCTTCGAAAATGAGGATATTTCTGGCAAGGAATGGCTAGAAGAACGGTGGACCGGTGGAGGAAGTGGAGTGGATTGACTGCTCTCAATGTTGGACACGGCACGGAGCTGTTTTGCGAGATGGACGCTTGACTGACGCTCAAAAAATTCATAGCTACGATTACGTAAGGCGCCGCATCGTCACCACGCACCAAAACATCGACTTCAGCAACAAACGTCGTACCCTTCAAACGACGTCGCAAATCGTATTTCTTCCAATTGCTACATGTGCTCTAGCTACGCTATGATCCAATTGCTACCACCCTTCGCCATTCTACTTTGCGAAAATAACCTCGAGGTATCTAAGGAGCAAGGAACCTACTACTCCTCCACAACCATATGGCCAAAAGCTGTCCTCTCCAATTGACCTGAAGGGGATTATCACGGTATATCCTCTGAGGAGCAGAGGCGGAAATACTTCCAAGTACCCTTAACCAGAAGATCCTCGATCTGGATCCCAGTCGTGGTAGATTCGCATCTACCAAGTTGCGAAGTCACCACATTGGCGTGCTCATCCGCAAGTGTACTGCTTCTTGGTACCTTGAAGGGCGCGGCTCATCCCTTTTGATTCTCTTTATTGCATCCTCAGTTATCGCTTTTTGATACCCAAGTCGCACTCCCCTTCCTGTTCAGTGGCAATTAAGCATCAATCGTGATACCCACATAAGGCCTCACGAAAACGCGAAGGAATTGCGTCATTCCAGGACCCTGTGGAGGTGCCGATATGCAATCTATCCAGGGCGTGATGGAGAAGTATTACGAATGCCGTATTTCCAACGGAGTCGTGGACATGTGGACACGGCATGTCGAGGGCGGCAGATCGACAGCTGGTATGGGTTACGCTGCCATTGGCAAATGGTCGGAGAGCTGGGACTAGCGGGCGCTATGCAGTTTGCGATTGTTTCTGAATTAAGGATCTCGTTTTAGACTGATGGTCCCGCTGCCGGTGAATAAAAATGCAGGGGAATCAAGGATCAATCGATCAGAGCTGGTTTTGCAGCTTCATTGAGCAGTAACCCGATGACTCGAAACTTGGCTTTTTATCATATCTTAAACAATTACCCCTTGTGAATATGGACTGCCTTACCTTTCACTTCCTCCTGATATCAATTCCTAGAGTAGCCAGCTGCCCCTTCACGTGACATCAATTTTCTGCCGGCCAAAGCGGACAGCACATGCCAAACTCTATTAATCAGCCGAAGGGTGTCCCCGCTCGCTATTCCCGAAGCCGTCTAGCGCAAATCCGTTCTCGCTTTTGACTGGCCCAAAAGCAAGAAAAAGAAAGGAAAAGCAGCAAGAAAGCGACGAACGCAGACGAAGCAGAACAATAAAATCATCCCATCCCATCCATCCCATGCCACGAGCACATCGCCTCCAATTGACAATTCACGACATCGTCGCCCCCCTCATCACATCCTCGATCACCTCTTGCTCCCATTGACCTGTCCAAGAGGAGAATGTTGATGTCTTGAACAATGAAGTTCTTCGAGAACACCTTCAACTACGACTACAGCTTCCCCGCCGTTTCCCTTGCCTTTTTCCTCCGCTACCCAAACCCGTACTCTCGCCATGTGCTCACCTCCGATGTCATTGACCGCTATGTCGACCCGGGGACTCAGCGCTTGCACACCACCCGCCTGCACCTGAAGCGGTCCAAGATCCCCTCGGCCATGCTGAAACTGCTGCCCAAGGGTATCGGTGGCGCGGAGAATTCGGGCCAGAGCTTCATTCTCGAAACGAGCGTCGTGGATGTCAAGGAGGGCTGGATGGAGACTGAGTCTCGCAATATGGAGTGGACTGGTATCTTGAGTGTGGTGGAGAAGCAATTGTATCGTCGGGTTCAGACGGACGAGTCGGGCTCCTGTGACGAGTGGACTACCGTTAAAACGACCGTTACCTTTAAATCACGCCTTGGTCAATCGATGTTGACTCGCTCGAACAAAGCGGACGCTGCTGCTGGTGACGTTGAGGACGATACGTACAAGAGAGGTTTCCTTGCAGCTTGGTCCACAGCCGGTCTTCAGCGCACAATTGAGCTCATCGGAGTCAAACGAACACGAGATGCCGTCCTCAAGAGCAAGCAGGGGATGAACATTGTGCTGGAACGGCTACGCCATGGTGGTGTCGTCGCTGTACTCGAAGGAATGCGTCGGGACCACGAGATGGCAGCGCCGCCGGGTAACCCTAACCAGGGCACATGGAAACGGGTTTGGCTACAAGGTGCCAGTGGTGGCGATCGTACGGACGACGACTTGTGAACGACAATTACCGCCCTCGACGCAAATATCTGAGAAGGCATTGTCGCCTCCGTATCGATCATGTGTTTCATGTAGCGTGGGCGTTTGGGATTCCTTTGGGGTTTTTGGCGATGGAAGCTCTCCTATTTACTGACGTGTTCTTCTTTCTCTGCATTTCATCATCTCCTTTCTTCTCCTGTCTTATATATCTTCAGCCTTCAGGGTCGATGCCCTACTTGTTCTTTCACCGCTTTTTCCACCTGGAAGGGGTCGGTTTGCAATGGATGGCCAGTCAAAACGCATGGAAAACCACAGCATCATGTACGGGGATTGGGACGCTAAGCACATATGGATGTTCTGTACATTAAATGCTGATTTATGAAATGGAATCAAATTGCCTGCAGGACATTGGACTCTTGATCAAGCGGCGGTGAGCAGCCATATCTCTGCTGTGATGCCAGCTTGACCATAAGAGTCAATCATTTCTACTGTTCTCTACTCCATCATCTGTCAACTTTGTTAAGGTTGCTCGCCATTTTATCAGTTTCCACTCGGGCGGATGGGACTCCAGATATCAGGACTGAATCTACCAAATAGACACAAACTGCAGAATAGAGTCCAGCACCATGAATAATCACCATGGTTGTATGCTCGCGTGTCCATGGCGCTGTGGCGGTGGTCATCATGGTTGAGCAATAGAAAGCTGGAGAAAGAACGTTCGTTCCCAACATCACCAAAAGTCAATTTAGACACAACCAACTATTTGACTATCTACACTTCTCGAGGCCGAAGGCGCATTTCTTAGATCCTCAACAGTCGAACGCATCGGTACGTACAAATATCATTGATGGCTTTCACTTCGCTTCTTTTGCTCGAGCGCGACGATAGCTATTTGCCGGGGGTGACTCTCCGCCATTGCCCTTTCAAGATTTGACCCATCACGGAGCTCGCTCCATCACGATCTCGACTGACAAGCTGCGCGGAGGAAGGCCTAGCTAACTCGTACACAGACACAGACCGCACTTCCCGTTACGATAACTATTCAAATCACCTTTGCATATCCCTGCTACGACCCTCCGAGCCTCTGAAACCACCCACAGCCAAAACACCCCCACCATACTATCCTCCCACATCCGTCATGGCTGCGGCCTTCGACGATGAAGACCTCTCCATATCCCTCCCCTCCTTCGACCACCACTCCGGCCGCGATGATCGAAATCCACATAGCCACCCGTCCATGCCAGCGCCCTCACGGCCCTATGCCGTCCCCTCCGAACAATCACCCGCTACGGCGCGAGACATGCAGCGGCTAGAGCAGTACAAGACGGTGCGCATACTGGGCGAGGGCTCGTTTGGGAAAGTGAAACTAGCGATTCATCAGGCGACGGGGCGGGAAGTGGCGTTGAAGATTATATCGAGGCGCAAGTTGCTGTCGAGAGATATGATTGGGAGGGTGGAGCGGGAAATTCAGTATCTGCAGTTGTTGAGACATCCGCATATTATCAAATTGTAGGTTTCCGGATTCGTACTCGAGGGAGGGTTATTGATAAAGCGCGCCTGCTCACACTTGGACTGATCTGCAGGTACACGGTGATTGCCACGAAGACGGATATTGTCATGGTGCTGGAGTACGCGGAACGGGAGTTGTTCGACTACCTGGTTAGCCGTGGAAAATGCAACGACGACGAAGCTCGCAAGTTTTTCCAGCAAATTATCTGTGCTGTCGAGTACTGCCATCGCCACAAGATTGTACATCGAGATCTCAAGCCTGAGAATCTGCTCATGGACAAGGATATGAACGTCAAGATCGCCGATTTCGGATTGAGCAACATCATGACGGACGGAAACTTCTTGAGAACCAGCTGCGGTAGCCCGAATTATGCGGCACCAGAGGTCATCTCTGGTAAATTGTATGCGGGTCCGGAAGTCGATGTCTGGAGTTGCGGTGTCATCTTATATGTCCTGCTAGTTGGAAAACTGCCGTTTGATGACGATTATATTCCGAATTTGTTCAGAAAGATATCGGCTGGCAACTTCCACATGCCTTCGTATATCTCTCCCGGAGCGGCCAATTTGATCACGCAGATGTTGCAGGTTCATCCGGTGCATCGGATCACGATTCCGGACATTCGACGGGACCCTTGGTTCGAAAAGGACCTTCCGAAATACTTACAGCACCCTGCAGAAGAGTTCGTTGCGACTGGAGCGGACCCGAATAAAGCCATCGATCTCCGTTCCATCGCGCCAGGCAAGTCACCCGCCGCACAAGAGCGGATTCGTCAAAATGCAGTCACAAAACTGGAAAGGAGAATGGGATATGGAAAGGAGGATATCCAAGATGCCTTGCGACGTCCTGAACCGAGTGCGATCAAAGATGCCTTTTTCATTGTGGTTGAAAATGAGATGATGCAGACAAACTGTGTGTTTCCACCATCCCTAACTTTAGTCGGCTCAATAGAAGTAAACTTTATGCTGACGTTGTTCTAGCGCCTACCGAGACTGAAGGCAGCCCTTCGTCTGTCCATCCCGGAGATGGGCAGGAAGCATCTCCTCGAGGGTCTGGAAAGGCTACTAGGTCCACTGTTTCTAGCTCTCAGGATACACCGGTGACGCCCCTTTCTGCATACCGTGCCTCAACTCTAAGTCCTCCGGCGGCACGTGTGAGTCATGTGCGCATTCTTCCTACAAGCCTTCCCTATGTCCACGAACAAATTATGGAACAGCGAGCAAAGGAGATGGCCGCTCGAGCTGCTGGACCGTCGCCGGATCAATCGGGTGCAACGTCTGAACACGTTGAGACTGCCGATACATCTAATTCCCCACAGGAATTGACACCGGAAGAACAGGCGGCGACGGCCAGGGCTCTCAAACCCCACTCACGAAGCATCGTTGATTTGGATAAGCTGCAGTTTGAACCGCCTGAGAAGTACATGCAGGTTCCTACGCAGAGCAAACGGTCTCGGAAATGGCAGTTCGGTATTCGCTCGCGAAATTTGCCGTATGAAGCGATGCTCTGTCTATATAAAGCTATCCAAGCCGAAGGAGGTGTCTGGGAAATCCAGCCGGCAGAACCAGGTAGGTCACTTCTCCACTCAGGTCTTAGTTTCAAATGAAGGACCCTGCTAACCTACAATGATAGATACACATGATAATGATCGAGCCCCTGAAATGACTTCAGATCTTCCAGGTCATTTGCAACGCAAATATCGGGACGTCCCGTCTGAATATTATATTCCAAAGGACTTGTGGTTCATTCGTGCTCGTCTTTTGAAGCAAGGAGTTCTGGCTCCTGGTCCGGCCAGTAGTGCCCACAGCAGTCGCAGTGACCTTGAAGAACTCCGCCGGCGCGCGAGCCTCAAGGGCGGCGTGCTCTATGGTGACGATCGGTCCGGCTCAGCGAGCACCGGCCACGGAGCAGGAATCTCCGCTGCCTCTTCGTTATCATCACATTCGGCCACCTTGAACTATGGTGTCTGGGTGTTTATTGATATCCAACTCTACCAGCTGGAACAGGACAATTACATGGTCGACTTCAAATGCGACGGCTACCAAAACGTCGTGCGTATCGAAGGTGACGGCAACGCAACGGAATGGCGCCCAATCAGTAAAAGATTTCGGGAAGAAAAGGAAATTACGAGCCCATACCCTTTCTTGGACGTTGCATCTGATTTGGTGGCTCAACTGGCGTCTGCTACTTAGACGGATTATATATCCACTCCTGCGCTGCGTTTGTTTGGCTTCTTGTTTTATATTCCCCCCTTTTCTCTCCTCATTTAGCTGGCCTCTTTGAGACTGCGCGCCCTGATTCAGTGTGCACAATTACCCCTACAAACTTTGTATTTTGTATCTTGTTCGATCGTCCTTTTAACCGGTACTGCTATGTCAACGGCGTTATGACGGATGACTGTTATGATACTAATGAATATTAACACGGCAGGCTAACATATTTTTACAATATTGGCTTGACCGTTTTCTTATATCCTTTCCGGTGTTGATATTGAATTCTCTTTTTCCATCAGACTTGTCATATGAGGGCGTTTAAACTCTTCCTAACAAGGGAATCCAATGACCCAGAACATTCACAAAGTTCGCATGGATTTGTCTAACAACCGTTTCTCGAAGCACTGTTGCTCCTATAAGTGTTGGGATAACCGTTGAAATAGGGTTATGGAGTGCCGACAATCGGGGTCCAAATTAAGCTTTCCCACATGGCTTAGACAGGGATTGACTTGCAACCTTCCGAGACGACTACTGGCATCCATTGGCTTTCTCGACAACACAGACCTCCAAGCTTCCAAGCTCAGTTCGAGTATACTTCCAACGGTTTTCCACATTAAAAGGACATAAAGCACGCAAAATCAAACTCCGGCGCTCGAACTCTTTCCTCCTTCCCCCTCTTCACGCCTCTTCACGCCTCTTCACCCCCGCCGAATTTGAATTTGAATGCATAGCGAGGAAAATGACAGAATGACGTATGGGAGTTCTGCTGGCCAGCCTCAACATGACCGGTTCCGTACATCCCCGAAAGTCGCCGGGGTATGGTATTTACAGCCAAATGTTACAAATGGTCTTGTACTTGTCCGTTTCCCTGATTTCCTGCATCCTTGCACCGGGTTCTGGTTTGATATATAAGTTGAAAATATAGTGGGCGGAAGCACTACCCCCCTTCCCTTCCCATTGTGTACTCGGAAAGGAATCCATCGACTGCATTGATTCATATCGTTTTGACTGAGAGGATCTATATTTTCTGAATTGATAGTGCTCTGGTAGAGCTTAAAGAAGGGAATCATTTAATTTAGGGACGAATATACCAACAATACCGCCAGGATGAGGCCGTGGCATCTCTTTTTGCGAGCGTTGCAGGTATGTCCATTCTCATCCCAGTCCAATTGCTGCCCCAGATCACATCACCATGCATCATTATCAGAACAACATAGCTAACCCTCTCGGGAAATTTCTCTAGCTCATCTTCGCCACGATCGTGATGGCCATGGTCGGTGACATGCTCAACAGCTATCGCGACCACAGCCAGGCCACAGTGAACTACGTCATGTTCACGTCCGCGTTTGCTCTGGCGACGCTGTTCTACCTCATAGCCGCAGAACTGAATGAGAAGTTTGAGATCCATCCGCTGCTCAGGTTTATCATCGATCTGCTGAATACGCTGTTCTTGTTTGCGGCGGCGGTGGCGTTGCCGTCGAAGTTGCATGTGCCAGATTGTGATAACCATGTATGTTTTTTTCATCTCGAATCCATCTTATGGGAGCGAGTTGAGGATGATGGCTGATATATTGTGTGTGACTTAGGACAAATTGCGGAACAACTCGATTACCAAAGACTCCAACTCGCTGAGCAAAACCTGCCGCGAGGCCAAGGCGGCCACTGCGTTCTTGTGGTTTGCCTGGTTTGCCTTCTTGATCTCGACGATCTTGTCGGGCATCCGGATGACGGGTGGGTGGATGGGCTTTGGGCGGAGGGCTCATCGTCGGTCGTCTCGGGTTGGGCCACAGCAGTCGATGGCTCAGGTGTGAGGGGGATGAGGGGAGATTAGGAAACGAGGAGGAAGGGGGTTGTGGATGAAGGTGAGCTTGGATGTTCTGATCAATTCTGATATATAAGGATGCTAATTCAGTTGCTATTTCTAGGTGAGGATAAATGTAAGAGACGACACGAGTCAAGTGTATACAGTACGCCTCTACAGAGTACACACTAGGTGACTGGTGACGGCCAAAAACGAGAAAACAAAACGGAGTTTCAGCTTTTCAGCTCTTAATTGCACAATATCCCCAGGCAAAACATGATCCGCTGACCAATGGCTTCTTGTTGTTTCTATGTTTACTTCGCCTGTCCTTCTCTTCTCTCGGTACTACTATATTTCCATTCAGCTACACCTCGCTCGTTATTTGGACTGGCTTCAGAACTTGCGGATCAGCATACACAACTGTTACTAATTTCTAATGATTGCCGATTGCCCTGCTATTCTTTCGATGCAGTGATTCTTTTGTGTGCAATCATATCCTACATAGTACGCAGTATATATGAATTGAGCTTTCAATTGCATTCATTACGGAGTAGTCTTGCTTCTATTTCCACTTCTGATGACTCGAGCTTGACAAGCATACATACCGATCTTTTCCAAGGCTCGTTTGCAGCAAATATCGCATCTGATACTGCCATCCAAGGATTGTAACGGCTCATAGTCCGGACTGTACTCCGTAGCTAGCCACGAGTCATGGAGCTTCAAGTGTCAGCCGTCACACGAAAAAGCGGGCGGAGTTAATTCAGCCATTCACATGGAGGTGCGTTCTCAACGGAGCATGCTGATTCGCCAGCTGAGGATAAATTCCATCACACAGCCACCCCAGCAAGGCTTAGCCTTCTACCAAGCATGGTAACACGCGCCTAGCGTCTTGGCGCGCAGACCCTTTAACGCGGAGAGAGTTTGTCCGGTGCTGGTGATGCAGGTGAGGTCGGGATTTGCTCGCGGTGCATGGATGCTCAGGGGTTCAGGAATCGGGAGTGAAGAGCTCAGTGAGCATTGTGTTGAGAGCTTTCAGTAACCCAAAACTGATAGTAGCCGTATTGATTGGGAGTAATACACGGCTACCTGATAAGCCGTGTGTTAATCGATGAAAAGCTATTTATAGAACCCCACACGCTCCATCGTGCGATGGCTAGTGCTAGGATTTTGAGGTTCAACTAGCACCGCAAGTTGCAGCTAGCATGTTTTAGCATCGAACGAAATTTCCACTTTTAGCGTGTGCTGTGCTTCCGTGCCTCACGCGGAGCCCCTGGGAGCAAAAAGCTCCGGGGGTGGAGAGCGCACGCCATGATGGGAGCTGAGGCTTTTGAAGGCTGGTTGTTATGTCTGTGTGACCTTTTGTAGGAATATTGCTCCTACATATATCTTCAGATGGTCGTGAATTCGGTGATCTTTTTCGGTTATTAGGACAATTTTTGTTTGTTTGCGATCTGACGTGAACTGTCACACCTCGAACTACTCCCACCGTCGCCTCTCATTGACTTGAACCTCGATACCTTGCTATCTATCTTTTTCGGATCCTAACAAAATGAGGATCCATGCGGCTCTCGCATGTTGCCTGGCTACCACGGCCATAGCCGCAGACCTGATAGAAATCAGAGTCCGCACGAGTGCCGACAAGGAAGTCGGTGTTCTGGTATATTTGGACGAACTTGCAAGAACGCATCGTATGTTATCTTCCTGAGTGTATAGAGTATATCTGCTTACCATTTGTCCTGTGATATCTAGGGTCCGCTGCCTCCGGAATCAGCGCGTCCGTCGCGGACAAGGGCGTATATTGTCAAGCGTTTAGCGATCCCCACGGCCGCGATGAGCTAGGAAAACCGTTTTCTGTCGGAAAGGACGTCGTGTTCACATCTTCGAAAGATGATAAGAAGTCTGTTCGCATCGCGTCGTTTTATTGTTCGGATAGTCCGGATAAGCTGGAAGGACCGGGACAGAAACCGTTGTCGGGCAAGGAGGGTGGTGGCGATGACGATGATGAGGAAAAGACGGTTAGAATACAGTTCCGGACGGGATATGACAAGTTTACGCAGGGTGATGTGAAGCTGGGAGAGGTTGTGCCCCTTGGTAAGTGATTCTTGGCGGGTTCATCGTTGGAGATTGCGAGATTGTGCTGATGGTTAAATGCAGGGGAATCTGGGCTTGGAGATAGCGTCGAA
Organism: Aphanoascus verrucosus; assembly: GCA_014839905.1. Classification (NCBI taxonomy): domain Eukaryota; kingdom Fungi; phylum Ascomycota; class Eurotiomycetes; order Onygenales; family Onygenaceae; genus Aphanoascus; species Aphanoascus verrucosus. The sequence goes on along the minus strand of JACRYM010000042.1, from coordinate 114,356 downwards.
GAAGCAATGGTGGTATCGGCGACGGGTAATGTGTACTGGGGCAAGGTACAGTGTCAGCTGTATGAGGATGAAGAAGGGAAAGAGAAGATGGGCGATGCGTTTTCGGTTTATAGCGAGACGTACGGGGCGAAGCCGAAGAAGGTGGCGGCCGTACGGTGCGAGGACTGAGTGTCTCTATAAGAATATTCTCCTTACGATATCCTTCTTGTATCATATTATCTTCAGCGAGCAGTGTTTACTCTTACTTCCGTCAACATCCTCTCAAATCCAGTGTAGACAAATTGACTATGGAGCACGGAAATGAATGATGCATGACATAATCCAGTCTGACTCATCCAATCTCAGCCGCCGCCAACACAGCCCTGTGATTGGCTGACATCAGCCTCATCGCGGTCGGTCGGAGTCCCAATGCGGCTTAGTGTGGGGTAGGGCCGGCCTGATTCGTCTCCCCGTTTCGCAGTCCCGTTTGGTGATAAGAAGGTGTAGCTGGCAGCCTGGACGTGAACTGTTCTCGCACTCTTTTCTCTTCTTCTTTCATCTCTTCCTCTTTGTTACGACAAGACCAGAAGACGTCTATCTCCGTTCAACTCGACACCTGATTGAAGTCGACGGAAGCCTGATCACTCGAGGCCTTCCTTCGACACCGACCAACGTTATCCTACCTCGTCGCTGTTCTGTAGTTGATCCAGCGATTGGAGAAGGATAGTCGGGATCGGACGCACCTGGAATGAACAATATTGAGTAATTATCTTCATTCAAGGCTTGTGACCTCTCTTATATCTACTGCAAAATCTCGAATCGCCCCAACAACGCCGCCTTAGCCATTATATGCCCGTGCTCTCTAGACCTGGTACGTAGGTTGCTCGCTGCCCGAACATACATGACAGCAGTTAACATCTATTCAAGTTTTACTTTCGAAAGAAGGCGACATGGATTCTACCTTTGCTACTCACCAAGCACCCAATGATCAGCTCGCCCTGGACCTGAACTTCAACGGTGACGCTGACACAATGGCTGGTGTTGAGCCATGGATGCAAGAGATGTTGAACGAACATTTTCTTGGCCCGAATGCCCTGGACTCAGATTCCGTCTCTAAGAACTTAATGGCCGTGGAACCCGAGACAGTTCCATCCACTCTGGCCATGAACGACACCACCTGGATGAATGCGCAGAACTGGCCCGCCCTCTCTGGCGGCAGCCATGACTTTGCCCATGACCAGTTCTTGGCTGCTGGCAACCAGGACTCGTTCAACGGCTCCACCAACCTTGACTTCGACTTGAGCGAATTCCTCACGGAACATGCAACTGGTGACCAGGAGTTGGTTTCCAACGACGTATGTGGACAGCAGAACTTCGGTAGCTTCCCACAACCATTGCACATGGGAGCAGACCAGGATGACCATTCTCAATCCGCTTTCAACCACGTCGCAGCAGCTTTCCGGGAACTGGCCCGTGCTCGCGCTGCCGCCGACCCTCGTCCCTTGTCTCGCAAGCAGAAGCAGAGAGATGCTTCTATCGCCTTGTATCTCGAACGTCTCCGGGATGCTTGTGACGATGCGGTCGCCGTCATCACGTCATCCAACACCTCCAACCGTTCGGAAAACAGCTCCAACTTCAACTCGCCAGACCTTGGGTCCCTCCAGGGTTCCTTCCACAGCGACTTTGCTCCACTGGTATGGGGACAGAGCGCCGCCAGCGAGAACAATTCCGTTATCTTCGATCACCCCACATTCCCCTCCAGCTCACAGCAATCCTCTCCACAAGACTCTCTAATCAACTATACTGCCCCTGTATCAGCACCAAACTCCTCATCCTCCTCAAGACAGCAGCAAACCACCCCTAAACCAGTGGCAGGTGGGATCGAAATGGTCATGGACCTGAACATGAACGCTGCGACCACTCTTCCTCGACGTCACCGTCCCCGCACCCAGGCCCAACGGGAGCAATATCTTGCTGTGCGGAATCGTGGTGCTTGCGAGAAGCATAAGCGACAGCACAAGAGAGTGAGTGTTTACCCTAAATCTCATCTTCCACATTCATGAATGTCTAGCCGCAAAATGAAATCTTGTGCTAACACACCTCTTAGTGCACTTGCGTCGATAAGGATCTGACATCTTTGGTAAACGCCAAGCAATCCACGGCCGTCGTCAAAGGAGTCCGAAGGTCTTCTACCTTACAAACCACGAATACTCGAACTCAAACCACCAATACCCGAACTCAGACTACCAGTTTCTCGCCAACGTCCTCAACCCTCTCCGTGGAGTCGAACGAATGGTGCGTTGCAGGCCAATCTGGCCCAGAAACATGCGAATGCACCAACTGCAAGGAATACCTTCGATCGCAACTTCTTCAATGCAACAACAGGGATACCACTGTTGGCCGCCTGCAACGGCCGATTCGTGATCCGAGCAGACTAAAGGATTGTTGCAAGAAACAAGCCCAGCAAAGTCAGAGTATAGCAAACAGTGACTCGACTACGGATAAGTCGCGCTACTCACCTCATGGTGGCGAGGATAACCATGCCACCAGCACCACGGACCGGACGAACTCGTCTTATCAACTCCATGGTGATGGCCACTATCTGAGGGCCACTGTCCGGATTACTTCATCCCAATCGGGACAGGTTCAACCAACGGGACCCATGGGCACGCAGCTCAGGGTACCAACTCTTCAAGCTTTCGGCACGTTAGCTCGCGTGCTTGTCGAACGTTGCGTCTGTACAGATAGCGGATTTGGGTCTTTTGTCTCGTATAGTACGTTCAGAAAGAATCGTGGATTCAGGAACGAGTTCACGATATGGATAATCATCTGGGCGGTCATCTTGATCGCGTCGATGCTGTTCAAAGGCTCTCTGGGTTAAGACAGGACTAACCACACGACAGCTCAAGCTGTCTCCTGGGATTAGGGACATTGTGGAAGAATTTTTTGTGTGTTTTAGCAGGCGACAAAAACTTGTTTTGATTCCTTTCGACCAAATGCGTCCAGTCAGTGGTCGCGTATCACTTTATACCCCTGGATATTCTGTTAATAGTGCTTGATTTTGTTACATATGTTACCATTTTTCTCGATGCGCGGCTTAGTAGCTGTCCAACGACCTAGTGATATATTTTCGAAAGATAATATAAGTCTTTGAGCTTTTTGTATCTGCCTCCCAACTCTTGCATTCCGCAGCTTATGAAGCGCGGTTCACACGTCGGGGGAATCTTTACCCGGATCTTTGGGCCAGATCCTCGTTGATAATCAAAAATCAGATAAGATAAACACGTGCTTATTCAGAAAGCTTGAATGTCTTTTAGACCAATCAGATCGCATGAACCCTGACTTCCTCAAAGCTCGCGGAATTCCACCGCAAATGCTTACACAACAAGGATCAGTCCACTCCAAATCCACGGGAGCCATCATGACTCGGGGATACGGGCGAAGAGAAAAAGATCGGGCTGGGACGCAGCTAGTGGGAGAGTATAAGCGAGCAGCTCGCCCGTGAGGATGCTGGGGAATATTTCTCGAAAGTGAAAATCGTGGGCGAGGAGAGTTGCTGAACGATAGCTATTGGAGAAAAGAGGTTTGGATACAAAATCACATTGGTCTAGGATCTCCAAGTTCGCTTTGGAATGATTGGCGACAAGGAGGAGACGGCTGTTATGCAGTCTGCCGGCCCGGGGTCAATCGACGAGGAGACACAGTCGAACGATGGTCTCACTGAAGCTGGTGATAAGGGCGGACGGCCTGTGTGCTTCCGCTCGACGGTCCAGGAATGTGTGTTTGTCCTGACGACGACAATGGCTATTGGACAGTCGTCATTTTTTACAGGGTTGAACATTGGCATCTCTGCGTCTATCGGCGAGACGCTGAACATGACATCCGCAGAGATCACATGGATCACCGCCGGTGCTTCGTACGTATCACACCGTTTCCCCATCATAAAGATGGTATCTATGTGCAGTTCTATATATTAACAGTATACCACAGCCTCAGCAGCGGCGCCTTCCTACTCTCCTTTGGCAAACTCGCTGACCTCTTCGGCCGCAAGGCCATGTTCGTCGCATTCATGCTCCTCTACGCCATCACCGTGCTCATCGCCGGTTTCGCACCCAACGCCCTCTTCCTTGACATTTTCTCCGGCCTCATTGGTCTCTGCTCTGCGGCCGTCGTGCCCCCCGCCGTTGGCGCACTCGGCGCTGCCTACGAGCATCCCTCCAAGCGCAAAAACCTCGCCTTTTCATGCTTCAGCGCGGGCAATCCGTTGGGATTTGTGGGCGGGGCGATTATCTCCGGTGTTGCCGCCCGCTTGTATAATTGGCGAGCGTCGTATGGGCGTTGGCGGGTGTGTATGTGGTGTTTTCGATAATGACGGTGTGGACTGTGCCGGCGGATACGCATGCGCGCGAGAAGTTGAGTTGGGAGGCGTTGAAGAAATTTGATTTAGTGGGGTCGATGTTGATTGTGACGGGGCTGGCGCTGTTCTCGAGTTCGTTGACGTGAGTATATCCTTCCATCAATAGGAAATGGAGATGGCGTGAGGCTAACGAAGTGATAGGCTTGCGGGAGATGCTCCTAATGGGTGGAAGACGGGGTATGTCATTGCTCTTTTGGTCGTTGGTGTGATACTGGTCGCTGGATTCCTATATTGGCAATCTATTGCCAAATATCCGTTGATGCCGTTATATATTTGGAAAGATCGTGACTTTTCACTGGTGAGTGCACTCCCATCGAGTAAGAAAGGATACGGAACTAACTCTGTTCCAGCTGAACGCAATTTTGGGCTTGGGTTTTATGGGATTTTCAGCAGTCTCGTTTTGGCTAGCTCTGTACTTGCAACGAGTCAAGCGTTTGGACGCCCTTCAGGTTGCCCTATACCTCTTGCCGCAAGTTATAAACGGGATCCTCGTCAATATAATTGCAGGCCTCATTCTTCACCGAGTGAAAAACAAGCTATTGATGGGCATTGGTGCACTATCCTACGTTGCTTGCTTTCTTATCCTTGGATTTATGAAAGAAGATGCCACATATTGGGCATTTATCTTCCCAGCACTTCTACTGTCTGTGGTTGGAGCCGATATTGAGTTTAACGTTGTGAATGTAAGCCTCTTCCTCGTCGTGTTTAGCCCAGCGTTTGCACAGCCTCATGCTGATTTCTTCTGACGTATAGATGTATGTTATGTCCTCACTACCGCCATCTCAGCAATCTCTAGCCGGCGGCATCTTTAACACCCTCGCCAAATTGTGTCAGAATATCGGCCTGGGAATAACGACCGCAATCTACGTCTCCATGGAAAACAAACGCCCTGCTCTCCCGGCGATAGAGCCATACCTATCGACATATTGGCTCTCAGCGGGGTTTGGAGGTCTAGGTGTCCTGCTAGTATTCTTCTTGAAGATTGGAACACAGGGCGGAGCAAATAGTAAAGCCCCTGGAACGGAAAAAGTTGAGCGGAGCGGTATATCCACTCCTGGGATAGGTCAGGGCGGAGGAATGGAGAAGTAGTTGATACTATATTTTGCAAGCATACTATACAGCAGATATCTTTCGGCTTACCCTGTATATAGATTCAACGTTATCTGCATGCATACTATCACTTTTTGTGTAAACCTTCTAAAAAGATGGTCTCTTTAAAGCTCTTTCCTTTCGTCAGCGTGCTAGGACCGTTTCTGACATCAACTGAGATAACATTCAAATTCAAACTGCAACGTCACTTTCAACTCTCCGTACCTCTTACTCACTTTCATTTTGCGCTGGGCAAGTGTCCCCGAAGGTTGAAGAAACGAATGTTCAATCGGATGATCGCCGTTTGAAGCGAGTGCGGGTGAAGTGTGCAGAAGGCCGTGGCGTGACTGTTACAATACCAATTTGTTAATTCCCCTGAAACCAGATAAGCTGCTAGTTTCATGCGTAAATGAAGCCTCCCTAGGCTGCAATAGAATTGAGGCCGATGACAAGGAAAAATAAAAATTATCATATAAATTCATAATGATACTACCATTTCATAAGCTGCCGCAAGGTCATTGTTTGCTGCTTAGGGCTTATTAGCGCCGATGAACCAACGGGAACCTAATTTAACATCCTTGGAGACGGTGTCGGGTTTGTATCACATTTTGGTGGACGAGTCCACGGCGAGACCGTTCGTGATGGCCTTTTGCCAGGCTTCTTCTCCGCACGCACAAAAACTGGTATCACTGCCCCAGTGGGCAAGGAGAAGTCTCGATGTCCCACAACCTTGAAAATCGCATTGATCGACTGTGCGTGGGTGGTAAATGAGAGATACGTGTTATCGTCATGAGTAAATATGTCGTCGAGGAGGCTATTCAGCCGCTCCGTTTGTGCAGAAAAGGACTCCTGGCGATCAGGGACCCATAGAGGGTCGTTTTCCGCAAAATTAGTCGGAATAGTATAGTTTGGGTAGGTTTCGTGGATGTATGTTTTGGAACCACGGCGGTTGCTTGTGTCGACTCCAATTGTTTCTCGAAGGAGCTTCATTGGTAGTTCTCAGCAAACCTTGTCAAATACTATTTGTTGGATAAAGGAGGGTTTAGGTTGCAGGTACGGCACCAACATACCTCTTTAACGGTCGGCTGGAACAAATGAGATTTGGGTAGATCCAAGGTGCTAAAGGTTATATTTGCTGTCTGCAAAGCGCGAGAAAGAGGACTTGTGTAATAGCTTTCTGGAACTGGAATCCCATGCTCTATTTGCGTAGCCCACGTTCGGTTCGCAATTTTGGCGTCTTCGACGCCAGCGTCGGTGAGATGTGCATCAGCCCAAGCGATGGTCCCGTTCCCGTCACGCATCGACCAGTAGCACTTCCTCAAGTCAGCACAGCATCCATTTATCGATGAAAAAATGGAGGATAAACATACATCCCAGGCCGCAGAGCTATAATAAGCTCTACCCACGTTATGGTAGGCTTGTCCATGCCGCCCAAGGTAGAATAGTTTGTACACAGTCCCAGTTTTGGCCTCCTTGCTAAGTATAGTTACCTTGTGGTGAAAGCGTTCCCATTGGGATTTGTTATGTTGGGAATCGAACGACGTGTCAGTGTCGTATGATTGGTTCTTTAATCCGAAGCCTGTTGATGCCTATCCATATGAGCATTACTTCCGTCAGCGTCCCTTAAGATTTTATGGGAGCGTACATAGTCAAACTTTTTTGCATCAGTCGCCTGATCATCCTGCAGAAAGTATCCCGTCACAGTCGAGTACTGCCAATGGAAGACAGGTGCTGAATTCGCGATAGTAAAGAAGAAGGCCACGACGATGGTGAGTACAAGCAAAAGAGGGCTGGCCAGCGTCATGGTCAGCTTATAACCCAAAATTCAAATACAATTGATCAATTCTTTGATATTGGAGTTTTATAGAAAAAGGAAAATGTGACAGGGGTGGAGTGCCGCAGATGCAGGTCCCCTTCAGCACAGATAGACAGGGTATACCGTGTATTCTCGATATCAATTTTTCATACAACTCACATCACAACTACCGTCCGGCGGCAATAAATCAGCCGCAATCGAATCTCCCTTAGGTGATATTGCGTATATCTCCGATCAGCCGTCCACTTGTGCTGTCTAGTGACGTGCCGCATTTTGTTGTCTTTCGCGCTGCTTGTTGATGTTCAAATAAACTCATGATTAAGGTCGACGCTATCTCCTAGCTTGCTTGGATTTTGGGTATACTGGTCTTGGTAAGACCCGCTGACATCATCTCTCCAACCTCACTTCAACTTCATCTTCACTTCGTCCTTGCAAACTGTCCTTATGTCTAGGGCTCAAGAGCATAGCCACAAAAAGCATCGCACCAAAGTCTCTTGGCTTGAGCTACACAGTACGAATACAGTCAAGAGACTTGTTGACGACAAGAATACTTGCATCCGGTAGAAGATTCAGCCAAAGAGCATTGTTACTGCGCGACGATTGAACGAAGGCATTCAATTGATTATCCCCGATGCTTCGTGGAATCTAAAAGGAGGTTAAGATTTACTTTTAGGAACAAGTATGGAGAAGGGTTAGCCAGAGTATTGAGAGACTAAGTTCAGCTGATAAGGACAGCAAGGCCTTCCGCACCCCTCCGAGCATTGTCCCATCATGTCCAACCTCTTCACTGTTGAGTTCCTTTCTATGTCCCCTAGCTAATCTTTAATTTATCACCAATGCGATACTTTTTATAACTTTGCTAAGCTCCATACTACTCTGTCATCTTACTCTTTACTGTAAAAGACGAGGTCAGTTTATACACTATCTGCTTTACTGCGGATAAGGTATTTCAACAGCCACATAGTAGACAAGGTTGTCCTCTTCAATCATGTCTCGGCAAAGAAAACTAGAACCAGACCCCATCACGGCGAGAAATGTTCACATTTACCACAATGATGGCTCATTCCTGGGGGGTACTAACGAACACTTCTTTCCCATCACCATTTTCTTATAGAGCTAAGTTAACTTGAATTTACGCAGGTTTGCAACTGGGAGAACGACGTTACATAACGAACTCGGGTTTTTATCGCTACTGCGGTATGTTTATTGAGGTTGCAGACTCAAGCATACCATGGAGGCTCTATCGCCTTTGCGACGACGGCAGGAAAACACCGATCAGTATTTTACCAGACCAGTCTTTACTCCAGCCTGGCTCGTATGCAGTTCTAACAGAACGTAGGCCTAGCGCTAAAAAAGTCGCAGTGGCTGCGGATACTGATCTCCAAGCGCTTATACGGACAACCTATTGATGCAAGGGTATCTGCGGATATAGCACTCCGCCGAATTCTGTCTCGCTCTGTTTCCACTCGAGGCTGGCTCCTCTGGTTCGTGCCGTTGAGAACCTCCTAATTATAAGGGAAGCTAAGGCTCAATTTAAAGGCTAATCGACTCACTAGCAACGTCAATTCCGCGATGCTGTGCGACAAAGGGATAAGGTCTGTGCAATCACAGGCATAGGCGGGAGTACTTTTGATGACTACGAAAATTTACAAGCCGCTCACGTTTTTCCCATCGCACGGGAAGAAAGCTGGACTCAAAATCGGTTTCAAGATGTAATCACCGATCCCAGCCCTCCCAGTATAATAGGTCACAATCGTATCTACTCCCCACAGAACGGGCTGCTTCTTCATGTTGCGATTCATGGATCGTTCGACCGATTAAGACTTACAATAGATCCAAAGGTACGTGCTCTTACATCCGCGTTGACACCTAGCGCTGCCATTGATTTTGGGCGGTCTGACGATTGACAAAATATAGGATAATTATCGAATCGTAACCTTCGTCGACAATCCATTCGACGTCGCCGGGAAACAATTGCGAGAAACTGCGAGCAAGCCGCTCAACATGCACCATAGGATTAGCGACGATGTTCTGGAATGGCATCTACGCCAAACAGTGTTGGCGTGTATGAAAGGTGCTGGGCAGAAGACTACGTTTGAAGATGATGAGGATTTTGTCGGTGATGATATCGGTATGATCATGCAGGACCCGCATGCAGAGGAGCGGATGGAGGTTGAGCTTTTTGGTCGTCTTGGGGTGGGAGACATCGATCAACATCGTCCCACAGTCTTTGTCTCGCAGGACGAAGCTCAAGCGGAGAATAAGAGTCAAGATCTTCCTCCCTGATAATACCTCGCACGACCTCTGGTGCTGCGGTTGTTATTATTATAGACACTGCTGTCCTTGCTCCATATCGTGGCAAGTTTTGGCGAACTGAGTAAGGGGAGTTATGCAGAGATATTCCACTGGAGAAACCATGAATGCTTCTCCCAAGCATAATGCGCTGCATTAAGGGAAACTACTCAGAGCTAGGCACCCTTAGATGGCCTTTAAAGCCAAGGCAGGACGAAGAATTCCGCCACAAGTAATTGCCTATTCAGCAAAACGAGCTGCTTGAAGTTAGTGATCTGGATAGGATATCAAGTGGATGCAACATACCATGTGAGCCTTGGACGGAAAATGACAGTAGGGAAAATATAGTTACAGTTAATATCTGTCTTGCGTCGGTGATATCTCTTGTAAGGTATAGAGCCCAGGAAATAGTAGATTACTGTGTAGGAGACTCATGCATTTGATAAGCAAAACAATGTATGCCTGGAAATAAGAAAAGGTGTAATACGAAAATGATAACGAAATAGTGCCTTACGGCCGTGTGCAGAAGACAAGGAGGAAACGGTAAAATAGAAGAGTGGAACTATGCAACCAAATGTCCTTGTATAATGAGCCCATGCAGAATCCCCAAGAAAATGATTCAACCTAAAATGCAATTTTAAAAGAGAAAGGAAATATACCATAACCAGATGACCGTGCCATGAACCATTGCCCCATCCCATATATTGCTGTACATTTCATAATCTCTCATAAACCATTCGACGTCGAGCTCGACGACGTTGATACATACGTAGAATTGCCAAACATAGGAGCAGGAGCACCAGTAGAGAACGTAGGCGTCTGTAGCGTGTCTGAACTGCTCGGCGAAAACAACGATGGACTTCGCAGCGGGGCATCTACCGTCCTCAGACTTATCGTTGAGCCCATTCGTGAGAGGCCAGCACCAGAGCTCCCTAGCCCAGCTGACCCAAACGGGCGCAGTCCAGAACTTGACTGTGTACCATTCGCACCAGTATTCGCGCCCAGTGGTTGCTTTTGCGTGCTGACCAGTCGCGTGAATTTCGGTGTATCCGACACAGGGCTCTGCACCGCCGACAGATTCCCGAAAATAGTGTCTGTGTAGTACTTACTCGGCGATTCGTTGAATGGACTCAAAGCACTAAAGTCGACAAAGCGTCTCGCCAGGGCCACAGCCAAATCTGCCGCAAAGTCTGGACACTGTGCCAGAAAACTGGCCGCGTTTGGGGTCGTGTACCATTGCATATCGATGTGCCATACTAACCACGCGACCATCAATTTTCGCAACGGTGATCGCTCCCTTGTATTTTCGTAGACGTAGGAGATGACCTCAACCTGCGGAGGTTTATCTGGGTTCCTCTTCATCATGAACAACTCATCGATAATATTCTTCTTAAGTGCCGGTACTTCCAGCTTATCCGCAAGCGTATAGAGCTGCACAAGCTGCATGTATCGCTCGTCAACCTCCTCGTCGGTGTTTATTCCAGATAGAACATATGTGCCCGAGTACAACCACTGCAGGAACCGTTCAAATGTATCTGGGTCGTCCTCAGGGAGCGAGACAGCATTCTCACTCGCCTCTCTGAATTCCCTCGTAAGCGCGCCGCTGAAGAAGGGGGATCTCTGGCACAGGAGGTCTTTGTGGGCTTGGAACTGGGCTTCGGATTCGCCGACGGTGATGGTTATTACAGACACACCGCGAAACCTGCCATGTTGTGGTTTAGTACAGGTGTTGTCAAGCTGCAGAAGCGCAAGAGTTGTGCAGAAAAAGACCAATTGGACAGAAGACGGAACCTTAGTGAAGACATGTTGCCGTAGGTGCTTCTTTCAATTTCTACGCAAGTAGAAATGCCCGTACGAGGGAGAGGGGTAATGATGTAGTCAAGAATTGGTTGTCTTGAGTGAAGAGGATCCAGGTACAAGGCACCGTTTTGCTACAGACTGACACTGCACAATCACTGCCGTTCGAGGAGACGAGGAAGATGAAGAAGCAACGGGACTCACGGAGAAATGGTGGTATCAGAAGGATTTCTGTGCAGATTCATTAAAATGTCAGAATCTACTGGACCTAAATCTCAACTTCGTGGAAGAACTGTGAATCCCGTGCGATGTGTTGTTTTGGTGCTGGACAGCGCAGTCGATGAAGTGTCCAGCCCAGATGAGATGAGGTCGCGCATCCAAGCTTGTGATTGGTGGGACATGCAACTTCTTTGCCCTGAACTCGGACCCATCTGCCCGACACGAATAGAACAGAGCTGACTGACAGCCTTGTCTCAGGGCATTTAATCATCGAGTGCGAACTGTCTTTTCGATGATGCTAACAGTTCGACCATATCATATTTAAGCTAAACTCTAGCATCGAGTTCTTGCAGAAATCCCTCCTCCTTGCATTCATATCCCTCAGGCATCAACCTCATAAGCCTCAGGACAGCTTGTAATGTGTTCTCCAGTGCTCGCAAATGAGATCCCAGGATCGTTATCCATCAATCAACACAACAACCAACCGGAGAAGAAGTAACAATAGAGCAGTCACGCCATACAGCCTAGCTAGCAGCACGCAGGAAGCAAATGACCAAAAAGTGGACCGAGTCGAGTCATTGACACAAACATTTGAAAAAAAAATTATTATCACAAGGTCATGTTCATCATCATTAAACAGTAAAGAGCGTGCTGAAAAGAGCGCATAAGAATAACTATGAAGGCCAGGGGGAGTCACATCAAATTAAAGCCATCAAGACTCCGAATTATCCTGGATCAACTCATACCCTGTCTCGGATGGTAATATGCGCATCGTAAAGAAAATGAGGGTCGCATTAAACAGGGCCAGGGACATGCTGACCACACTCAATATCCACGAGGTATCCAGCTTCCAACCAGGATAAAATCGGTCGTCGTGGTCAAACAGATACGACTGCAAAACTAATTAGCCACCATTCCATCTCCGCTCGAGTTCATATCTTTTAAAGCCAAAAAATGTCAACTTACCACCAGCCCCATTGCCGCACACTGCACCAACGCCACAAACACCAGCAGCAATGAGAGCAACTTCCATCCCGTTTCCCGCGCCTGTTTTCCACTAACAAGAATCACAAAGTACGCGATCAATGTCATTCCCTCAATCACCACGGCAAACGACATCAGGAACGAAACAGAACGCCACATGGAGCAGAAATATCCGCCATTATCGCCGTGGCAGTCATCGTACTGCGGGAACGGTTCGCATGATTCGGTCAGAGACGAACAGCGACGCTGTAGGCCGTAGGAGTAATGGAACTTTGTGCCAGAGGGCTGTAGGTACGCATATTAATCAGCTGACTGCTTGATTTGCAAATAAAAGAGGACCAAGAACAAACCGTCTCGCTATAATAACTGATCCATTTCGGTAATATTATCGACGTCAGCGTCAGCGCACAACCTAGATAAGTTCCACCAAATGTCAGTCCCATCCGACTATCTCAGTACCAGCAGTTCAGTGTCCGTAGTTCATCCATACCAGCTAAAAAAACGACCAACGTCGCGCAATACAGAATCGTTTTCGTCACGAATCCAGTGTAATTCCTCCGCCCTTCCCCGGGCACCAGATGGAAATCCAGCTTGACGGTAGTGTTTCCGATGCAGGTTGTATTTTTCCGTCGTAGCTATGCTTGAGCCTGCTACCTGGCTACGGAATGAAAGAGCCAAGGCACGACACCACGGGAACGTCGGACGTTGTTCAGTATGATTAAGGCGCCGGGGACACGATGCGAGTTAGGTATGCGCCGAGACAGACAAATAGGACTATTCGTCGAAAAAGATCTGGCTGGTTCTGTCCACTGGAGTTGGCGGTGATCGTAGATGGAAGCTTTGGACGAGGCGCTGGTCGCTGGATGTTGTAGAAGGCGGATTCTCGTAAGCTGTGAGCAGAAGTCGCACGAATGACGAAAACAAGTTTGAGAGAGGAGCTAGGAAGGAAGACACGCCGAAAAGAATATAAATTTTACTGCGAGTTTAGAGGTGTCAAAATCGTGGTTATATTGTCTAAAACTAATGAAAGAGTTGCAAAATCCGTGGATGTAGTTTGTTCAGACCGTTTATTTGTCTGCCTTGGTCCTTGGAGCGCTTTGGATGAAAGTGGGATGGAGGGTCCTCAGGTACCAGGTACTGTACTCTGGTTCAAGCGAATTTCCCCTATGATGGCGTGTCGCTGGTACTCACCACCCCGGTCCCTATCAACGTGACTCTTCGGCTTGCCGTGGAATACTCGGTCCCAAGTATGAGGGAGGGAGCGCAGTGCTTCTCAAGTCCCCATGTGCGGAGATTTCGCCTGCTCTTCTCACTCACAGCTTCGTCCATCCGTGATCCCTCTAGCCACTGTCGTAGTTAGGTGGCGCTCACATCACCAACGGATCTCCGAACACAGATAACTACGGTACGGAGTACGTAGCACTACGTATTCTTCGCGTTTTAGGATTACCGTTCGATACAAGCCTTAGGGCTGCTTCGGGGATGACCAGGCCCTTGAAGTACTCGTCAATAGAGTGAGCCATCCCTAACGACCGTCCACTAGACGCCAGGCTTAATCTCGTATTGTTGATTACAGTACGGTAACTTCAAAACGGACGCTATCTTTGAGGGGGGTAACCACTCGCTCCCACTGCAACCAAAGTTCCCTACTGCGTACATGTACTGCACATGTGCATATGCCAAAGTCGCTGCTACAGATATATGTCCTATCTCCCTCTTTACAGGATCTGTACTGCATTATTTTTTTCAGCACGAGATTTCGCTTGTTCACAGAAATTCTGTATGTCGGGCGAATGCCTGAGTTGGTTGATATCGCGATAGTTTCCTTGCTACTTTGAACTTCGCCAGTTCAAAGCCCAGAATTACTTCTAAACAAGATTCAGTGGGTTGATCCGTCTCTATTCAGCACGCGATGAACTCGTCGTCTGCTATTGGGTGCCTTGCATCTGGCCGACACGGAAGTTCGCATCAAATATGAAAAGGGAATTGTCCCTTCTCGTCTTTCCCACCTCATCTCGAACTTCTCAAACCGTCTGAGCGAGCTTGGATTGTCATGCTTGATACCTTCAATAAAATACCTCTTTGGCATTTGATGAATTGACCCGAATACCCGCAATTCTGAGCAGACTCGGCGATCATGCCAAAGCCAAAGCGGCCCCGGAAATGGTCCATGTTTCCCGCCCTTCATGAAACGGTCACGGAGCATTTGAAGAGTGACAACCTCCACTTCACCTTTCACGGATCCGACGACGACCACAGCTGCATCCAGACATACGACACCAACATCGTCGGCCGATTCGCCTGCTTCAATCCCTCTTGCAGCTCGAATGGTTGGGCAAGCAAACAAATCGCCGTCACGATCAGAATGTATCGCGGCAATAAATACAACGCGAGAGTATATCATCAGAGGTGCAAGGGCTGCAACAGTATCAGCCGTCCACGTCTCGATAATTCGTATGCGGAGAGGATTGCATATCGCCTTAAGAAGTGGAAAGGGGTACGGGTCGAGCAACCTCATTACGCCGAGAAAAAGACCAAGCCACATCACCGAGATCTTTGCGAGGGATGCAAGCAGGGTCATTGCGTCGCGTACAAGAGTTGATGGTTTTTTGTGCTGTAGCGAGCTTGATCTCTGGTGAGCTTCAGCTGTGGTGCACGACTAATACTGGGTTCTTACTAACATTGACCACTTCATGGGAGTCAAGCGCACCCGAAACCCCGTCGAATTTTGACCGCAAATATCATATTAGCGGCGTGAAGAAAAGAGGCAAATGGAGGTTTATGTTCCTTACACTTCACAACGGAGTACTCAAGTTGCATCTCAGACTGAGATACCATACCAACGAGCTGTGCATAGCATAACCCACTGTACAGTCTTTCATGCTCCGATAGCAGAATCAGAAAAAAAGATGGCTGCTCTCGGTGATTGATTCCACTTCCAATGGAACATGGAGCACACTATCCATTTGAGGCAGTGCCATGCATTGTAATCAAGACCCTCAAGGATGAAGAAATGGTTATCAGTAGAGATACGTAAGACGCCGTCTTGATTCTCGACTACCCAAGGTCAAATCATGGAAGAAAAGACCATAAATTTGTATTTGATTCCCCTTAAACGAACACCCGCAAACAGCAAATAAAAATGAGAAGTCAAAATCCTCATAAAACGGAGTTAATCTATAATACACAATCCTCACATCAATCGAGAAAAAGGGTTAAGTCATCACCACGCATAGTACTGATTCCGCATCGTAACAGGCCGATTAGGCAACTGTGACCAGACCTTCGCCTTGCGTTTCCTAATAGCCTTCTCCTCACGCTCCTGACACTCCCGGATCCGTGTCTTCTCCTCCTTCAACACCAGACTGATCGCCGTATGCGGCGGCCGCAGGATGTGAATGTTACCACGACCGCGGTGCGAGTATTCGCGCGAGTAGGGACCTCGATTCACCCACGCCTGCGAGATGTACATGGCCGTTGGATCGGTGACGGTCAGCCGCTGTCCGTCTTTGAGCGTCACGTGTACTGGTTTGGGAGCGTCTGCCGTCGCGATGGTAGCGACGTCCTCCCCCTCTCCGGCCGTCTCAGCAGCGGCAGCAGTTTGCCCCAGCCCCATCCCTCTCGAAACAACCGCCTCATTCTTCGCCTGTTCCAAGAATGCCTTTACATCCCTTGCCGCCTTTTTCTTACTAAACCTCATCTGCAAGATCGCCTCATCCACATTCTTGCCTGCAATCTGTCTCGCCAAGGGACCCAGTTTCTTCAGCGAAGTTTTGAACCAGTGCGATCGAGTCGTCAGTTCGCGCTCCGATTGCATGATCTTTTCTCGTCGTGTGAGTCGGCCCCGACGGTGCACAGTGCGGATGATCATCTTGCGCTGCCAGCGGGCGCGGCGATTGGGGAGGGGGTTTAGGGAGCGTTCCATGTTGGCGGTGTCGCGCTCGCTTAGGGCTGGTAGGGCGGTTTCTGCAGTGGTAGCACCCTCTTGTGTGGCTGCGGCGGAAGCATCTTGACGACGTCGTGGCATTCGTCCGGTGGTGCTGAGTTGGGGGAGGTCTTCGACATCGTCGAAAATGGAGCCGGAGGCTAGTGAGCCGCGTTTGACGGGCGGAGGGCGGAAGGGGACTTTGGATCCTGAACTGGTATCTGAGGATTCGGTAGCGTTTCGGAAGGGTGTTGATAGGAATCCGCGGCGGGAGATTTGAGGGAGTCCGGTTCTGGCTATATGTTCGGAATGGGAAATTTTTAGCAACTTGTTGGCACAATTGAACTTGTTATTGGGATCCCGGGGAGTTTGTACCTGTACGGGCCAGCTGCCGAGAGGTAAATGCAGCGCAGACGGCCGCCATTGTCGCAGGAATTGTCTCGCAATGGCGGGTTACGGGCTCTTGAAGCTGAAGAGCGACTTCGACCTTATGCAATCTGATGCTGCGATGCTTGAAAAGGTCAACCGGCGCCAAGTCGAACAAGGTTAGACTGATAATGGGGCTTATGTAATGTATTATCTTGGCATGCTATTCTTGGCATCGCGAGTCGCGCCTGCCAGCCGGAACCGTGCGCGCAGGCTTGTCCCGACTCGGCAGGAACAAGACATGATTGACGGCGGCACGGCTGTCACCTCCTCCCCTCCCGCTTGACGTGCACATTCATCCTGGTCTTCTTTGTCGTTCTATCAGTTACGCATGAATATGAATCCCGATTTCAAGGAACACGAAACAGCATCCTGGTCTTTGCGGGGTGAGCATTAAAACCGCGGCAAACGCGCTGAGAATTGAGGGCGTGGACTGGATTGCTGGTAGTGATCCTTGCATGACATTCGGGGTTTGATCACAGCAACCAAGTCAAATTTATACCTGCTACAATTTAGAATGCAAGACGCGAATAACAGCCATGGCTACTATTCGCATTCAACCAGGTGCTCAGGGGCATTGAACACAGGCGGCACGAGCATCATTGGACCTGGCTTTAGACTGCGCGTTGGCCATGACCATACGTTCTGGCTGGGAATCACCGAACACGGACGCGACAATTTTTTTTACTGTGATAAACGCTGGACATTCTTAAGGCCTGTACACTAATAAGAGGTATTGTATGTACTCCACGCTTCATACCGGACTTTATACCACAGGGGCGGAACGAGTATCAATACGAGCGCTCTTGAAGCATTAGTTAGATGGGAGAGTCGAAAACACAGCTTAACGCTGTTGGTTGTTAGCTGCTGGCAAACGAACGCGAAACGCTTCCTCCTGCTCGATAACCTGAACAGCCAAGCAGGAATTACTCATCCGAATGTAGTATGATCAATGTACGCCCTCACCCGCTGGATATGGACTTCTGCTGCCTGATGTACAGTACGGCACATACAAGGAAGAGCCTCGTAAAACTAAAACCTCGTGCTTTCTACCGTCACTACTGACTCAAGTATATTCAGATTCAACAACAAGACAAACGTCACCCTGCGAGGTGTGGATTACAAGAGCACACAAGGCGATATACTGTTGTATGTATTAGTCTCGGTCTCTTCTTTGGGTTGCTCTGCGTTCCAGGTCACCACTCTTCAGCGAAGGTTAGTACTGTATTATCTCAGTCAAAAAATCGAAATGGGTATCAAGTACACAACCGGATTCAGGGTAGCAAAGACGTTTATGTTTAGATATACGGAGTACTTGAGACTACACAGTATGTCTTCTTCAAGAACAAAAATTCGATGGTTATTTTTAGAACCCTCTTTCGCCACCATCGACTGTGTGACCTCTCACGCGGTGGCTTGTTCGTTAAGAAACACCGAACTAGCAAATGGCGTCCAGATGACAGCTGAATAAATAGCCGTGAGTCGTGAGCTTCTCGCTAACATCCATAGAAACTGATCGCAAAGTTTGACCAGTCTGCCCAACCACATAGCGATGACGACGACCAAGAGCTTTGAACGGTCGGTGATGGAGGGTGACAAGAACGCAGGGCTGCCGTCAGTTCAGCGAAGCCGAGAAGAGGACGTAAGGCAACGCAAGCATTGTACCGGTAGACAGGACGGGACTAGGTTCCATGATATTGAAAAACTCTGCTATCCGATCAAATCTGAGATAATGTAATTAGCTTGAGTTCGCACTGCATCTTTGTTTGGCTATCCGACTATCGACAAAATCAACCACGCTTGGCTTCATCAAGGCAGATATCCGAAGCTTGGAGTCGGGTACCAGATCTGCTTGCGGCTGCTCCGTGACGACTGTGGCACAACCAGCGATGACGTGATGCGCAGCTCGAGTGCACACAGTAGAAAACACATCGCCGTACGGAGTAGAAGTATGGAGTAGACTACAGCAGTAGTAGTAAGGAAGACAAGCGAACTAGCGGCAGAGAGGTTAGTTTTAAGTGCAAATTCCGCTTCACAAGGCTGGCTTGTGAAGGATAACTATCCTACTACGTAGTAGTCCGCTCTAGCAAAAAGGCATCGTGGGCGGTAGCGCATCTCGATTCACGGGAGGCGAAAGGATGGGCGGATCATGGCTTGTTCATGCTCCACCCACAGTGCACGGCTTTCTGCTGGAGAGATTCGATCATGATCACTTTTTTGATCTGTCTGGGCTGTGCAAAAAAGAAGCATCATCAAAGATACCTTAAATCCGAGTCCATGCACATGGGCCTTTTTAAGATTTTAAACCAGCAGATGATGCACAGTGGCATAAGCCGGCCCTTTTCTTTTAGTATCTGGGCTGCGACCTTGGTTTGGGGTGTGATTCGGGTTTTAAGATCCGTTCGAGGCCAAAGTTGGCTGGATCAACGCTGTGGCTGAGGGTTAGTTACAGTCGTTAGCTGGCAGCTTGCTAAGGCCGAGAGAATCCCCGAAGTGTGATCTAGGGTCTGCAGAGATTTCTCAGGTTGAAATCCACGGGCGTTTCAGCGATGCAGGACTGTTTCTCAGGGTCAGGCATGCAATTGATCTCGACCACGATGCGTGTGCTCAGGTCTTTGACAACGGGAACTGTTGAAACGCGCAGCGCCAGTAAATGCCAGAAAGTGTCTGGTCGGAGGCACGGGCAGTTAGAGTTGAGCGCGCTGAGTCTAGAATACGTCCACCCGGCTATTACTAAGAATCGTGAACCGGGATGATGAAAAGGAGGTCATGAGACACTTGGGCGATAGTCAGGATGAGCGCGTTGAGAGCTTCAGTCCCTGGCTGCGAGCACGGGAGTAGAGATCAAAGACACGCATCGCAGTGAATTGACCTGAGGCTTCGTAGAATCGAGTGAGAGTTCGTGATACGATTCTGCGCAGAAGAAGGAATTATTAGCTTTGTTTCTTTCTGGCGTTAATTCGGGTTGCGATGCGAGCCTGGATGCCGCGCTGGTTTTAGTTCTCTGGCCGTCAATCCTTCACGCCTCGCTCGCTTGGTCGTCGTCTGCATCTTCTTCTCTTCTCTCGCACATCTCAGTCCGTGGCATCTCCTTGTCTGCAACCCAAGTGCTCAACAACTTCATCAGTTGCCGTCTTTTCGCTCAATTCAATTCAACTCGACGATGATGCTCCTCTAACTCTCTAGCCTGAAGCGACCCACCCTAAGACCCAGCGAAAAAGCCTCTGGCCGTGCAGACTCGCAGTTTGTTGCTAAACTGGTCCCATCAACACGACTTCACCAAAACCGCTGCTCACCAACACCTCAACTCTCCTCTGAAACAAACCACTGCTGAGAGGTTCTTGAGAGCACTCAACCACCCGTCGCGCCCTCGACACGACCGGCCATCGCATCTCGTCCTCCTCCGTGGACTGATTGAATGCTTCACGACGAAGATCTCACCCGCAGATCCTCGACACCCTCGACTCGCCCGTTGCGCTGGTTTCCTTGCGGTGGGAATTTGACGTTGAAATTTCTGTCACGGGTGCGGGCTCATCGAATCGGAGGCTTGTCGAAGAAGGAATAACAACAACCAGTACGCTGGCAGACGGGGACGAGACCCCCAAGAGTGCTGGAGGAGGTCGTGAGGGATTTCCCTTGCGGTGGGAGTTCAAGGACGTCCGTTGGAGCCGTGAAAGGCCCATGGATTGTTGCTGTTCCATGCTCAGTGTCCAGAAGAAACATCTACTAGTATCTTGATTGCATCGCAGAGATTGAACAGACTCGTGTCTTGCTCCTCTTGCTAGTCCTCACCTAACGTATCGCTCCTCTTGCTGCTTTTCTTCCTCCTTCCCTTCCTCTATTCCCTGCTTACCATCTTGCTGTCACGCTTTGCTGTGAAGCATTTGCGATTACGTACCCATTCACCCGTCGTCAGTACCTGCTGAGTTTTTGACCGTGAGACCATCATGGATATCAACTCGCTCCTGTCGCACGATGCAGCGCCCACCAGCCAGGCAAGAGCTGCAGCCACCAACTCTCCCCGAAGAAGGCAATCTCACAATATTCGCGCCAACCCAGCTAGACAGAACATGACCTCGTCCCCCCTCGTTCATCAGGTTCTGACGCCTTCGAATTTGCGCGAGCCCTCGCCAACCACCATCAGTCCGACCATTCGTCCTGCCAGAGCGAGTGGCACTCCGCCAACGACTGATTTACCTCCCGCTAGACAAGCGTCGACTCCAGGGATGGATACGTTGGCAGATCTAGCATCGATGCAGCAGCATCAGCCACAACGATCGTCCGCCCCGAGATTGAGGAATACTGAATCCTACGAGAGCCAATTGTCACCATCGACCATGTACCCCAACGTCCCACCTGTAGCGCACACGACTCCAACCCCGCGCCCGTATGAAAAGGCCATGTCAGATGGATCAGGAGACACGCCCAGGAGGGACTACTCCAATACTTGTCTGAATCCAGAGGCCCAGAGACAGGCCACGGAACTGTGCGTCGACATTCAGCGCAATCCCCATGCGTACGATGCTCGCGTCAAATTCATCAAATTGCTTCACCAGGGGTTTGTAGCGCACGTCTACCCTCCATCCTCTCCTACCTCCCGTGGGGACCCGCAACGATATGATGTCCTCAAGGACCTTCGAGCCGCTCGAGAAGAATTGGACAAACTATTTGCGATTGGAGAGGATCTCTGGGTCGAATGGATTCAGGATGAAAGCTTGTTGGCTCGCACAGTGGAAGAACGCATATCAGTGATGGAGTTATGCCAGAGATCCGTCGAAGAGGAATTTGGGAGTACAAAGCTGTGGGTCATCTACGGCGACTGGATGTTGTATCTCTACGACGCTTCGACCAAACCTCCTGAATCTAGCTCTTCCCAGGGGCAATGGTCTGAGGAGGATAAGATGGTAGGCCGTGAAGTATTCGACTGGCCATCGGTAATGGACGTGTGGAGAAAAGGTGCTGAAGCCACGAGGTGGCGGATCAACGACAGCCATGTGGTATGGAACCGGTACCTCGAACTTTCCATGCGGGAACTTGCCAGCTCGCCCACACCCGAAAAGGCGTCTCATGTTCGTGGGCTATTTGAAAGCAGACTGCAGACGCCGCATATGGCTTGGGACCAGACCTTTCAAATATTTTCCAATTTCGTCTCCACTTACTATAATGCTAATTATGAAGACATTATGGTGAGTACGAATGCCAAAGCGGCGGAGATCAAGGCTACTTGTAATGCGCGTGAGGCCAATGAGTTGGCGTTGCAGCGCGCGGTCGAGTCAGGTGATATCACCAACGAATGGACCGCATTCAGTCAGTATATCGAGCTGGAAACGTCGCACAAGTACAAGAAGCCGATGTTTGGATTCCAGTTGATCACAGCGCTGTATCAACGTGCAGTGTTACGATTTCCGACAGATGCTAATCTTTGGGATGACTATGCGATGTATCTCGTCAACGAGTCCATGCATCGTCGGACTAATGAGCCTGTTATCCCCGTGCTGGAGCGTGCGACGAGACATTGTCCGTGGTCCGGTAATCTTTGGTCTCAGCTGCTACTGTCTGCTGAGCGTGCTGGATATAGTTTTCAAACCATCTCGGATCTGAAGCACAAGGCGACCCGGACTGGACTTCTCGAGGCTGCAGGAGTCGATGAGGTGCTCAAAGTGCACACGACGTGGTGCAGTTATCTCCGACGATTGCCCTTCCAATGCGATTCGACGGATGAAGATTTGGATGTCGCTGAAGTAGGGATGCGGTCTGCAATCGAGAGCGTGCAGGCTATGGGCGATAAGGGCAACAAGGCTGTCCCGAACGATCCCCTGTTCCGTCTCGAGAGGATATACATCCGTTACCTGAGCGAGAGTGGAAGTTGGGACAGTGCCAGGGAGACTTTCAAGGGTCTTGTTGGCCGCCATGGACATAGCTACGAATTTTGGCTGATGTTTTATACGTGGGAACTTTTGGCATGGAGCAAATTCACTCAGGGCGATGGGCCCCGGAAAGCGCCTAGTCCACACTATGCGACGGCGATTCTGAAACAAGCGCTGCAGAGGGAAGATCTAGATTGGCCGGAGAAGATTATGGATACATATATTGCTCACTGCGAGCAGTACGAGGATGCTGAAGAGCTTCAGCTAGCCATCGTAGAAATCCGACGAGTTAAGAAGGTCGTCGCCAAGCGTCGCGAAAAGGAGGCGCTCGAAGTCGCCGCACAGCAACAGGCTGCGATCGCACAGGCAATGCAAGCCGCGCCGAACAACAACAACAACAACAACAATGTCGAAGAGGCAGCTCATGGAGGCAAGCGCAAGCGCGATCCGGCTGATGTCAACGGACTGGTGAGCAAGAAGCCAAAGGCGGAGGTTATTGAGAGTGAAGCGACTGAACCGGCTGCGGCACCAGAAACGACGCAACCAGCGCATGCTCCGAAACGGGACCGCGAAAACTCAAGTGTCTTGATTAAGAATTTGCCGAAGGATGTGCCTACGGTCAAGATTCGGCAGTTTTTCCGCGATGTGAGTTGTTGCGCTTCTCCTAATTGATCCTTTTTTTGTATTAATCTAGCTGATGTGATTTAGTGTGGAAAAGTGAACTCCCTGAAACTTCTCCCAGGTGATGATGATGATTCTATGTCTGCCGTTATTGAGTTTGACTCCAAAGAGGAAGCGGAATCTGCCCAGACGCGTGATCAGAAGACCTTGGAAGGCCGTGTCATCAGTGTGCAGTTAGAAACGAAAGCGACGCTGTTCGTGACTAACTTCCCTCCCGAAGCCGACGAGACTTATATTCGCAATCTCTTCAAGCCAGTGAGTTCTAACTCTTGTGCCATCCCCTCCCGCTCTGGTACATGATATACTCATAGTTCACTCCCACCCAATAGTACGGCGATATTGTCGAGGTGCGGTTCCCGTCTCTCAAATATAACACCCACCGCCGTTTCTGTTACGTCCAATTCATCTCCGCGGCAGATGCTCACGCGGCGACTGAACTAGACCAGAAGTCCGTGGGCAAAAATCTGAACCTCGTGGTAAAGATATCCGACCCCTCAAAACGCCAGACACGATCTGGCGCCTTCGAAGAAGGACGAGAGATTCACATCTCGAATCTGGATTGGAAGGCTACTGAAGACGATTTGACTGAAGTTTTCACTGCGTTTGGGAAAGTTGAGGTCGCACGCATCCCGACAAAGGCTGATGGGGGCAGTAAGGGATTTGCGTTTATAGCGTTTACGACACCCGTGAGTTGAGATTCTTTTTCAGGTTTCGTGTTGTGTAAGCTGACAATGTTGTAGGAAGCCGCGCAAGCTGCGTTGGCTATGGATCAGAAGGAATTTCGGGGTCGACCGCTGCGAGTCAAATTGTCCACACCGACTGGTGCGAAGAGGCAAGCAACCACCATAATATCTCACATTGGTCGATCCAAATCACCATCCATGGAACCCAACGGTGGTGCCGCGTCCCCAGCTACATCAATGGGTCAGGAGGATGTACCCGTCGGCGAACGTCGACTCCGCACCCTCGGTCTCATGAACATCCCCGACACCGTCAACGACGCACGCATCCGCGCCCTCGTCGAGCCATACGGCACCCTTGTCAAAATAATCCTTCGACCAGATCACCAAGGCGCCATCGTGGAATTCTTGGACGTCGGCGACGCAGGCAAGGCAGCGTTGGCGCTTGAGGGCCAGGAGATTGTACCCGGTCGCAAGATTCGTGTGGGTTCGGTGCCGGAGATGTTGAAGCAGTCGGCGGAGTATAGGGTTGATCGGATCCAGGTGGGGAAGCAGAAGCAGAAGACGGAGAAGCAGGAGAAGAAATCGTCGTCGTCGCTGATGGCGCAGGCGGCTACGCCTATTGTTCGACCGGGGCAACAGGCGCGCGGGGGCAGACGAGGTGGGCTGGGCACGAAGAGAGGTGCTTTTGGTGGTGCCGGGAAGGTTGTTGCGGGTAAAGATGCAGCAGTGTCGAAAACGGATGATGGCACTGCTGGTTCGAGTGAGGCAGCGGCGAAACCGAAGAGCAACGATGATTTTCGGGCGCTGTTGACGCAAGCGAAAAACCCCTGACTTTTATATTATTCAAAATAGTCCGCTCTATGGAGGGGGATGTGACGCTATCGGCTTTTTCCTTGATCGGAACACTGATTGACGACATTTCCTCTTCTCTTTCTTCTTCTTACTTCGAAACGAAAAATATGGTAATCTCGGTCTGGCTTCTGGAGAAAAACAAAAGGAAATGCATTATGGAAACTACAAAACGGACTAGGCTAGGCTAGGGGTATGGTGGAGGTGACCGGGGTTTGACCTGGCCACGAGGAGGAAAATAACACAATCTTTAATCGCTAATGATATTGGGAGGTGGATGGATGGTTGGGGAGGTACATTTATGAGTTTCGGAATAATCCCAGCACAGCTCGGGGAAACGAAACGGAACTAAACGAAATCTCAAATGAGAAAAGGAAAAGAGAAGCTGGCTGCTGGGACTGACGGTACAACAGCAGCAGGGGGGTTTAATCGAAGCTACATACATAGTGGATGATGATGTGTTGGTTGGAGATGTTACGAGTATTACCTGTGTCCTGTCTTCCTATTTTGATGTCCTTTCTGAATCTGGAATTGTCCCCTATATCCCCGCATCTTCCTCTCTTGTTTGTTACTTTCTCTTTTAATGCCTGCAAACTCCTTCCGTCGTTTTACGGACAACTGTTTTTGTAATCTTGCGCATGGTTTGTCCTCTGTTTTCTCTAATATACGCTGGCGCCGTTAATCGTGGTGCTTCAAATTCTTGACTTGCTATTTGTGGTTTGGTTATTATTCAAATTGGGCCCTAACGTGATCCCCGTGTATTAATTTTTGCGATGGTAGTTACTGCTTTCTCCAGTACTTGACTCTACATACCTTTAAGAATGACAATGGGGGATGAATGAATACGATCAGGGGAAGAAACACTGTCCTTCGCTACACTTACTTACGAGGACGCAAAGGGACCATAAAAACTCATACAGAATTTCAAATTTGCTACCTGCAATAACCCTTAGAAACCCATAAAAGCAAGACCTAACGACATGGAAAATTTCAAAGAAATCTAAGGAGGCGGAAGAGTGAGGATGAGAGCTCCGTAAGAGTTACAGAGCAAGCATAGCAAGCGTAAAACGCAAGCGGGGGTAAGGAGGAAAAATCAGGAAAGACAAGCAGTAAAACAGAGGATAAACACAAACTCCATTGAAGCATGAAAAAACACAGGAAATCACTCTTATCCACCCTAGACCCATTGAAATTCCAGAGGACTGTTAGGACTGCATATCAAGGTCGTCGAGGGACAGTCGGGGAGTCGAATCGGTCAAAGCACCACCACGAGATAAGCACGCATCGTCACTCTGTCGTAGGGGGAATGTAAGGGAGACATTTATTTCTTCTTAGGCTTTCTCACAGCGCCCTTGGAAGTGACCCGTCCACCCTTAGTGTTATTCGCGCGAGGAACAAGCACTTCTTCACGCAAATTTGGCAGGATTTCAATGTCCGGGAAGTGGGCCTCACGACCGGTATTGGCGACCTTCTGAAGATACAGGCGAAGATGGCGGAGCAATTGGAGGATCTCAGCGAAGGACTTGTTGTTTCCGAGGCGATCGTAGAGCCAGCCGGGAACGGGGCGAGCGACGATTTTGGGAGAGCGTTTCTTGGGCTCGGAAGTGTCGTCTTCTTCGGGTTCGACGGACATGGCGGCAGAGGGACGGTTTTCTTTATCTTGGTCTGTGGGGACATATTCTTCATCGTCGTCGAAGGGAGTCTTGGAAGCGCCGGAGTGGCCAGGGGCGTCATCCATGAGTTCATCCATGGGATCGTCCATGGGCACCATGAGCAAGTCATCGTCGTCGTCGACGGCACGCTTGGTCTCACGACGACGAAGTTGAAGGCTGAAACTCTCCACACCACCCCAAGCCCGCATATTTTTGATTGTATCGATGGCAAGATCACACTGTCTGAAGGGCCATTCTCCAGTTCGGTAGCGGGCACGCTGATAATGCTTGCGGCAGTAGTAGATCCAGACAAAGTCCGGAACACCGATGGTGCAACGCTTGTTCCTTCCGAAGATATGCGAGATGACCTTGCGATAATGGGGGGATTCGGTCGAGCATTCTCCTCCGCTGAATTGGCAACGAGGCTGGTGGGGTTCCCCCGTAGGTTTCATGATTTTGCTGTCACAGTGTGGTTAGATATCGATGAGAAATTCCGCTTTTGCTGAGTGCAGGTTGACAACGAAAAACAAATATAAAGAAGCAACGGTGAATACTTACCGAGTAGGTGCCATTTTATGTCGGCCTTGAGAGAATATGAGTCAGAGAGTTGGATTTGCAACTGACAAATTGAGTCGATCTGAGTCAGAGACAGCGATTTTTCAAGCAGTTGAGCTGATCAAGACGAGGGTTAACGGTAAACACCACCACGAGACGATCCAGTAGAGTTTGGATAACGCAAGCAATGTTGGAAATAAAGGATGGAGCAGTGTAGTTGTTGACAGGAAAATATAATGGATAGAAATGTGAAACAAGACACGGAGGAGGTTGCAAAGGCAATAATTATGCTCGAGCTATGACTGTGACAGTCGACCTGTGTGATGAGGGTGAGTTAATAGGGCGATGACTCTTCGAAAAAGCTCGTCAGTTGTCAGGGCAGTGAATAGGGGGGCCACAATAGGATTGGTTTGCCTGTGAATAAAGGGGTGTCGATATTTATCGTATTGATGGACAGCAAACGGTGAATGGATGGGTATATTCGCCTGATCTCGAAGGCCGAAGCCGGAGGATGACGAATTCAGGCAACACCCGGTATTTTCGTCCCAATCAGGATTGAAAAATATATTTTGCTCCTATCGATTAAGGCGAAGCAGTGGTATGTTCCCTCAGTATTCAAAGGTTTCGTCAAACGAGCAAGAGTCGTGGAGTATGGATGCGATAGTTGTCGCAAGTATGGGAGCGAAGCTGGGAGTGAGACTGTAGACGCGCGTCAGCTTGTGAGGGAGGGAGTAAAGAGGAAGGCGAAATTCAGAACGAAGAGAAGATATTCAGAACGGAGTGGTTTGGTGTTCAGAACGAAGAGCTTCAGAACGAAGAGGTTTGATGTCCATAACGAAGAGGTAGATATTCAGAACGAAGAGCTTCAGAACGACGAGCTTCATAACGAAGAGCTTCAGAACGAAGATGTTTGATCTTCAGAACGAAGAGGTAGATATTCAGAACGAAGAGCCTCAGAACGAAGAGGCAATTAATGTTTGCAAACGAAGAGGAGATTGAGACTCACAATGAAAATGTTGGAACGAAGAAGAGGGGAGAGAGAGATCCGGAGCGAAGAGGAGAGTGAATGGTGGTGAAGATAAGAACGAAGCAGCAATATGAGAACGAAGAGAGCTGTGATATCGAAACGAAGCGAGGAGTGATATCAGAACGAAGAGGTAGTGACGATGGGAGCGAAACAAAGTGAGGTTAAGAACGAAGCAAAGTGATGATGGGAACGAAACAAAGTGACGATGCAACTGAAGCAAGGAGAGTGCAACTAGAGAGGATGAGGTTGGGAACGGAGCAAGCAAAGTGAGGAAGATGTGAAGATGGGGAGCGAAACGAGGTGAAGATGGGAGCGAAGCAGAGTGAAGATGGGAGCGAAGCAAGGATGATAAGCGAGAACGCGTGACGTGAAGCGCGTTGTTTTCCGGTTACGGAGGGGAGGTAACGTGACTGACCTGGGATCGGAGGGGGTTCACCTCCTATGACATATGGTATGCTTCACTAACCTTCACTGGTATCTGCCTGGGGGGTTTCTGTAGCCCACATCACATAAGATGCCCTTTGCTGTTCGGTCGGAGTCTAGTCTAAAGGGACAAGGCCTTTCATAGGTGAGATGCATTCCCAAGAGACAGTCCGATCGAGGATAAGATGTTATACTTACAGGTTGACGACCAGGTATTCCAATCGACGATTCGCTCGACGAAGTTGCGCAATTGTTTCCAACCCCTTGAACGTTCTACCGGAATTTTTCGAAATAGGCTGGCCTCAGTCATCATCCTCTCCTCCCTCTCGTTCGAGCATAGTCAATTCCCAGATGATTGACCGGGTCATATCCAACACCACGACACAGCACGCGACGAACCATGGGGCAGCAAGGCCCCCGCAGCTTGCCAGTCATTATACCGAACCGTCCTTGGAAGTCTTGTCCAGACGCGTTTAAGATGTATGTTCCAGCCAGCCAACGTTTGAACTCGATCGAGAATATCATGACTATGCTGGAGCGTATTCGTTTGAGCTGGTTTGGCAGACTCGACGTAAGTCAAGAATGGCCATTCAGCCTCGGCGGGGTGAGCATATGTCAAAAGCTAAACACAAGGTCATTTTCTTGATCGTCGTTTGATTTTTTCTTGCAGTCGAAGCTGCATGCAGATGGTCGACACGCCTCGCAATGAAGTTGCTTAGCACAATCGTTGCAAAAGACCACACTTTAAACGGTGGTTCCTTGGAACCCCTTGAGACCCAAACAATATGAGGACTTTCCTTGAAAGTAAAGAGTGGCATGGCAGAGCCAGAGCAGACGGCAATGTGAATGGAGCAGAAATGCAATCACAACGGAGAAAAAAGAAGAACGACAAAGAGCAAATAAAGCACATGATGCTATTTGCTGAGTCTTCTCGGCTTGTGTGACAACACGGATTGTCCCGGAGAAGTATCAAACAGAACTAAGTACAGGTTTGCAGTGCAGCACCGGCATCTGGCGCTGTCAAAATAGCTCGTGAGCACACGAACGGCTAACACAGTTCGAAGCCACCTTGGAACTCGCGGCGTCGGTCTGCAATCCGGGTTCGTGAGATGAAAGCATCGTTCCGGTGCGTGTTGAAGCACCATCAAGTACTAATGCAGTGTCTGCTGTCACAAAGCGTCCCCGGTACACTATGACACTGCAAGTGACCATGACGATAAGGGAGAACCTCCAAGGGATTTTTGACGTGAGAGTAACGAGGGCCGACCCGTCTTTTCCAGGTCCTAGGCAGCTTCATCGCCTCGAGGAACAGCATTTCAAGCAGCGGAAGGAGAACAGGTGAGCAGATTTGAATAGAAATATTCGGGCCCATGGTGTAAGTTAATACATGCAGTCCAACCTCGCAAAGAGACAAAAGCCCCCCGTGCGGCATCCGCCCGTCGGTCTCTCTGCCTGCTGGCATGTCGTTGCTTCAAAGTTCGCTGGGAGTTGATGTGGCTTGACGACCCCTGTGGCGTTGAAAGTTAGCCACGATTATTAACGCGACGTTACGAAAGGTGCAAACGGTAATTTACACAACGCAATTCGGATTACATCATCAGTGCTTGCGGCTCACAGCAGGTGACAAAATTATTTCCGTTTTTTTTAAAGGTGGTCTTGGCAACACCACACCAAATTTCGACCTCAACACCGGGGGAAAAACCACAAGAAAATACCAAAAATCCGGTTCCGCTAGCAGTATCGGCTTTTTGGACTATCCTAAGTTGTAGAGGGGAGTCAGTAGTACTACCGAGTACAATCATAGTAGAATCGGATGTCAGTTGCGCCGGTAAACACATTCTTCAGTGCATGCTAATTGATGGGAGGTGGTCATGCCAAGACTCGAGATAAAGTCGAGAAATGGAAATAATTATGACACCTGCTGTGGCTCTGGGGCTCGCGACTCCTGTTTGCACACAACGCGACAGGGGACACAACGTCCGACTCCAGAGTATGAATGTTGACTAGAGGCTGTGCGACATGTGGAATAGAACTAGCTTCGAGGATATCAATTACTGCAGCTTTTGATATCATGATATCGAAAGGCACAAGTTCCCAAATTCCACACAACTCCAGGAATTGCGAAGGCTTGGATTTGTTGTGATGTTCTTTCATCCGTCAGCCTTATTTCTCTCAAATCGGCCAACGGGGCGGGGTAAGACTGGAAGCAATGTTCACGGAGCACATTGTCAGAGACATAGCTAGTATCTCTGCGGCTGGTGGTTGATATTTAGATTTGTTACAGTGGCTAATGGCTCAAATAGGATAATCTATAAATGAGCCCATATCTATTGCTCATAAAGCATTTCAGGTGACAAAAATTACACCCTTTTGGGAGTGAATCTGTTTGTCTATCTGGACTTGTGACAGGAGCAAGTGGACATGGCGGCATTCAAACCATTCAAAATACCTTCGGGGAAGGCAGCCATCCCTATTATCGACCCTTCTAGTGGGAGCAAAATTAATCTTCTTGGGGACGAGGACGCGATCCAAGCACCGGGAATATCAGAATCAGAGAGGTCAACTAATCGTGGGGATCTAAGGGACTCGTCACGACCGGCAGAAGAGAGCGACAAGGGACGCCAACAGGACGAGCCCCAAGGCAAAAGCAAAATCCCATCGAGTCAGCGAATAATCCCAATTACCGCGCCTACAACTTCTCATAACGACTCTTTACAGACTAGCTTCGCTAATAGCGGGAACGAGTATTCATCGCCGGCTGAGCATAGAGAGAGTCTTGTTGATGGTACTCATCGCTATACTTCAGAACCCAAGGACGCTAGTTGGAAACCGGACATCAATGCCTCCACTTATATCCCTTCTTACCTCTGGGCCATTCAGAAATCACCAGCAATGGATAAATATTCCAGGCAGCTGAACTTGATTAATTTCGGCGCCTATATTCAGAGCTTTGCAGGCACACGGTATCTGGAACCACTACCTCCGGTCTACCCGGAGATTGGTGAAGGTCCAATAACAATATCGCGCCATTCAAAAAACCTTGCCCCTGACAATTATCTTGGTTATTTCGCTGAATGTTTGAAACTTGAGGCGTTTAGCCATTCAGTCACCTTAACACCTCTGATTCTTTTCAACACTGCACTTGAGTCGGTAGACCCACAACAATGCCTATACTCTTTCAAGGTTCCAGGTCTCAAAGACAATACCCCACAGCTTGACCTGGGAGATGTTGTCGTTATACGACAATTTTTCCCCTATCCTCAAATTACGCAGCAGGGCCTCGAATGGCTTTCAGAGAATCAGAATGGACTCAACGGCTCGATTGCCCCCGGCTTCAACGGCGTCCAACTTTATTGTCACGTTTGGGGTGTTTCCAGAGCCAACGAAACTGTTGTTATTAGAGCTGATGGATTTTTCCCGTCACCGAGTTCATGCAACGCATCCTTTACCTTGCCGATCGATTCGTACGTCCCTCAGTGGAGGGCAATTCAAAAGGTTAACAGAGGCGTATCTTGGAACCCTGAACATATTCCAGGCGGCCTGACAAAAGGGTTGGCTGATGAACAGAGCTGGTTTTATCGTATGCTGTTTCCAGAGGAGAAGGACTGCGTCGCCCAGAAAACATTGCCAAAGGGCTCTTTTGAGCATCAGTGGAGTGACTCACAGCTTAATTATGAGCAACAAAAGGCTGTTGATTCAATAGTTTCACGAAACTATGGAAATGTTCCATTTCTGATATCGGGGGTCCCAGGATCGGGCAAGACCAAAACCGTTGTTGAATGTGCATTGCAGTTGCTGCAGTGTACTTCCGATGTGACACCCCATCTGCTGATGTGTGCTCCATCTAACCCCGCCGCTGACACGCTCGCCATCCGCCTCTCGTCCCATCTAACGCCGAACGAGTTATTCAGGTTGAACGGATGGAACAGAACGTTTGCCGAAGTGCCAGGTAAACTTTTACCATACACCTATACGGAGAACGAGATCTTCTCGTTGCCTGACTTTCAAACGATGATGAAATACAAGATCGTTGTCACCACCTGCAAGGATGCCGATATGTTGGTGCAAGCTCGTTTGACTAACGAGAACCTGATGAAGCTGACCTATGAAACAATGTCCGTTGTGGCTCCTGGAGTTCGGTTGGATTTGGAGAAGCTGCATCATTGGACAGCACTTATCGTGGACGAGGCAGCGCAGGCGACGGAGCCGTCCGTTTGCATACCTCTCACAGTAGTTTCAACACCATTAGCCATAGGCACAAATTCTGAAAAAAAGACTTCACTGCCGCTCCTTGTTATGGCCGGTGACGAACACCAACTAGCACCGCGAGTATATAACTCTGATACGGCGTTATCAACATCTCTTTTTGAACGTCTTTTTGCGCGCCCCCTCTACTCTAACCATCCGCTATCTCGCCGAAACGCTGGACCCTACAAAAAGCTCACCAAAGCGATGCTTCCAATCCCTCGACCACCGTTTGTCAATCTCACTCGCAACTACCGCTCTCATCCAGCGATTCTTGCCATGCCCTCTGTTCTCTTTTATAGCGATACTTTGATACCGTCCGCAACGCCATCCCATCCTCAAGGTCCCGTTCCCACCTGGCCGGGATGGCAAGGGCCGCATCAATGGCCCGTGCTTTTCAGTTGCAATGCTTCGCAGGACCAGGTAGAAGATGTGCTCACTCACGGTCCTGGAACAGGCGTCTACAATGCTAAAGAAGCCGCTATGGCCTTACGATATGTCAAATCTTTGCTCTTCCACTCGTCTACAATCGACTACGAGTCGTTCTCTGACTCTACGACCCGAAGTCCGCCGCCCAAACCTATCTCGCAAAAGGAAATCGCGATAATAACCCCCTTCCTCGCCCAAGTGAGCCATCTTCGAAAAGTCTTCCGCCATAATAACCTCTACGATGTCAACATCGGTCCGCTGGAAGCTTTCCAAGGCCTAGAAACCCGCTTCTTGATAATTTGCACGACACGCACTCGCGCCGATCAGAAATTCCTTGCAACGGATCAATCCAGAGCACTAGGACTCGTTGGCGAAAAGCAACGCTTCAACATGGCCATCACCCGTGCGCAAGAGGGCGTTATCGTCATTGGCAACCCGAACGTGCTCGTCGGCACAGGCAAGGACGAGACGTGGCGCGCATTCCTGAGTTTCTGTGCACGAAATGGATGCTGGACGGTGGAACGTAGGTCGGACCAGCCGACGAAGAGTACGTCGAACTACTGGTTTCGCATGCTGGGTGGGCAGGATGAGATTACTTTTGGAAATTTTGACTTTACGACATTGGGATATGTGAGTCGATTGGAGAAGGGGTTGTTGCATGGTGAATCGTTGGCGAAGATGAATGATGAAGAACAGGGTACAAAAACAGATGGTGATTCAGGGGAGAAAATGAATAAAGCTCATCGTCGAAAGTTGGGGCGTATTCGCGAGGATCAGGATTCTGAGGCGGCGATGTGGACTGCTGGGTTGGCGGCGGAGGAAGTTCTGAGGGGTTCTTTGGATGACGAATATAGTGGATGAGTATCTTGGATAGATTTGCACTCTTGATACCTTGTAGTAGTCGTCCAGAATGGACATGACACAAGTTGGAGGATTAACACCTCAATTTCTAAGGTAGGAGCACTCAACGACTCCCCTTGACCCCTGACAACGCTGTAACTTTCTGGAAAAACAACACCCACCCGTGCTTTGCAGTTACTTTCGATATCAATCACACACGCTCCTCGTCTTTCCATCTTTCAGATCAAATTCGCTTCATTGATTCTAACAAGCGTCGATTCAAATATCCCCTAATGCCCTTTTTCCGCCAAGAGCCTTACCCACCACCATTACTCGTTCCATGCAACTCCGGAAAAATCAAATCCATCATAGTAAAACGCAAATTCGAAGAAAAGAAGGTCAAAGTGGCGCCCACGAAATACAAACGCGGTTGCTTCATGATCGAGAAACAGAAGAGAAAGAAACGAAGAAAAAGGGGGAAAAAAGGAATGCTCGTATCTCATCTCATACATATGGTAGCCTTGAGAACATCTTCATCAAAGGAGGGTATCAGACAAAAGAATTATCAAGACCTCATCTTTTCATTCGCACATAAAATTCATCAGGATATTCTGTTTCACTGCCCATGACCACTAGGATGATACGTAAGCCGCCCTCGACTTCGAACGCCCCGACCCATGCCAATGTCGATGCGTCTCATTTCTTCACTCAGTGCGTCGATTTCTCCGCCCCCTGAATAATTTTGGGGTGGTGGTTGAACAGGCACTTTTGCTGGGATGGGAGGGACAGAGGAATGATAATTGTGCGAGACGCCTGCGGGGGAATAGCGAGATGCGGGGGACGGTGAGGGATGACTGTATGGAGGTGGTGCGGATCCAGTGTAATGCGGTGGCGTGTTCACGTTGTTTGGGCTTGTGGAATATGGGTTGTAAGGAGAAACGCTGTCGCGTTCTCGGGGTGGTCTTGGCGACGGATCTCTCACGCTGGGCTGGACGTAGGACTGTGGTCGTGCAGAAGAGGTCTTCTGCAGCCTATTACGGGTAGATGAATATGGTTGCGTGGTTTGCGTTTGTGGTGCTGAGTGGTATGTGATGTTAGATGCAACCATCGACCTTGGTCGAGGTTGACGCTCGCGGTCAGCAGTCGACGGCCGAGATCCGCCTGTACTAGAAGCAGGTGCGTGCTTGAACCTGACGACAACTTCAGGCTTTTTAGATTTTCGTACAGGTTCCGGGGCCCAGGTATCCGCCGGAAGATGATCAGACGGGTCAATGGTACGACCATCGTTTCCAATGATTGGGCCTATTGCGCGCATTTTCTCGACCTCCTGTTGACGAGCAACTTCCATAGCCCGTTCGACACTCTCATATGGAGGCAAAGGCTGTTCCACTACAGACGCGTGGGATGCAGTCGGGTTGATGGCATCGTAAGAATCAGGCGAGAATGGGATACCTGATAGAGAGCCCGGGTCATTGGGAGGAGGCGGATGAGGACTAACCGATTTCCGACGTGGAACCTGTCTAGGATTAACAACTGGCCTTGGAGATCTTCTCTCCGGAACTTCAACAGGGGAAGAGCGCATAGCCTGCGTGGGAGCAGGAGGTGGTTGTGAAGGAATGTTGCTTTGGCGATGAGCATGTCTTTGATCTGGTATTACCTGATCTGGCTCTTTTGCGTACGTTGGATTAAATCCCGCCACTAATGAAGTAGGCACAGAATCACTGCCTGATGTCGTTGGTCGCTCTTGTATGAAGCTTCTCCGGTGAGCTACCGAGTGATATGATGGGGCAGGAGATGTAGAATACACCTGTTCTGTTTCAGGAACACAACTGGGATTGGCATAGTTCGGAGAATACGCGATGTATTCAGGTTGCTTTTCGATGGGGTTTGG
This sequence comes from Aphanoascus verrucosus, assembly GCA_014839905.1. Classification (NCBI taxonomy): domain Eukaryota; kingdom Fungi; phylum Ascomycota; class Eurotiomycetes; order Onygenales; family Onygenaceae; genus Aphanoascus; species Aphanoascus verrucosus. The sequence continues at coordinate 78,270 of JACRYM010000042.1, read as the reverse complement.
CGATGTCCTCGGTGTGACATTAAGTGGTTCAGGCATTGAAACTTGTTGGGGATCGTTCATGAATGGTTCCGCAGGTGGAGGATTACCCAGACCATCGCGATGCGCAGGAGGGGGAGGAGGTGGCCCATCTTCATCTTCATCATCAACCTGAGGAGACATATACTGATGATGCTGATAGTAGCCAGGCTGGACAACTGACTGACGCAACGGACTGTCCCTGTAGATTTCGTTTTTTGCTGGGATACTGTATCGATGCTGATGTCCTTGGTGCTCGTTCGGAGTCGAAGAGAAGTGCTGGCTAGGTTCCGGTGTGACTTGGGTCTGGTATTCTATCATTCCACGAGGTGAGCCTCTCGATACGAGTGGGTAAGTGTTTTGGCGGTGCTCCGGTGTTGCCGCATAGCGAGTACTGTGACGGTGTGGTGTTTCATATGCAGTCTGAGAATATGACTGTTCCGGTTCAGGGGCTTGGGAGTGATTCCGTGGCTCTTGGTAAGGATCAACTTCTGCAGATCGATGTTGAGGTTCATATCGGTAGTCTGTTGATGTGGAGTATGGATCCTCCGACGAAGACACTGGGACAGGATGATGATTGTACGGTTCCATTGAACGATGATTATAGGCGTCCGTTGCAGGGGCAGCTACGGCACTCCGGCGTTCGTTAGAAGAGCTTTGAGGTTGACGCATAGGAGGAGCTTGCTGAGGAGGGCCGTGGGAGCTCTGAGGGTCGATCTGATACGCTTGTCGCGAGGGCGCCGGCTGTTGCGGAGTATTGGGTTCATGATAATAAGCCTGACGAGTGGGTGAAGGATCAATGACTGGAGGATATGATTTCTCGGGGGTGTTCTGGTATACCTGCGGTTCAGGACGATAGGTGTGATCCGGAGTAGCCTGAGCTTGACGCCCAGCGGAAGAGCCCTGGACAGGTGAATACGGGTCCTGAGGCGCCCATTGTTGGTGCAGATCGTCCGGTGTCTCGTATGTACGGGGAACGTTGGGTGGAGGCGCAGACTGGACTTGCTCAGGGGCTGCAGGACGCGTAGGATTAGGATTCTGTGGCTCTTTCTCCCTTCTCGAGGGCTTGACTACATCTGCTGACGAGGGCCTCGCAGGACTGGCACCTGTAGGATCGGCTGGTAATGGTCTCCTCTTGGGCGGTTTTGCCTGCCTGGGTCCTGAGAGTGCGGAATTCGTGTGACTTTTGCCTTCTGTTTTCTGTGATTCCTTGCGACGTTCCACCACCGCCTCATCTTTGGGTCGGGTATCATAATACGTCAATTCGATTCTTATTTCTCCAGCGTATTTTCCTTTGCAATTCAGATTGTGCCATGAATCACTTTGGCCGCCGCCTTGTGTAATAACGCTCTTGAGGTCCACCCACGTTTCTCCTATTAAATCCGTCTTTTTATCGTCGTTAAAAACGGAGACCTTTAATTGGAAATAATCTGGAGATTGGTGAACGGTAAATCGGAGTTCTTGATCCCTACACATTTGACGTCAGAACATTGTTGATCCCATTCCAGGAAGGGGCTGACTCACCATCTGGGCGTCTGTCCCCCTCTCATATCCGTATCTGTTTTCTTTGCCTCCTTTGCCAAACGACAAGCACAGTACGGGTTCTGCTTCCCCATGGTTTTTCTATTGGGCAGGTTCTTTGCACGATCAATGATAGCAACCAAGGTGCCGATTGGAGGCCCATCGACCGACATATCGGCGTAGATCCCGGCCGTATGGGCACCAAGGGCCATCATCGCCGATTTATTTAACATTTTGAGTTACGATTCAGCGAATGGTATTTGCTTCGAGCAGAAGAAGGAGTCGGAAGAATCGAAGCGGTATAAATAATCGGAGTACCCGGACTAGCATCTAATGTCCGAAACGCAGTGCTCTCCACACGCAAGGCGAATTCGGCACAGCCTGAGTGAAGACAAAGCAGAGTGGAGGAGCCAGCTGGGTGACGTACGCCAAACCAAGCCGAATTGTGAAGCAAGCATCGCTTGACAGGCAGACAAAACGAAAGAAAAGTGTCTGTTCCAAAGAACCAGACGAAGAGCCAGTCTTCCTACAGTGAGAAAAGAAGCAGTGAACGAGAGACGAGAAGCGACTGGTTTGAAGTCTCGACGGGCAAGGGTCGGCTGTTTCTTCTGCTCTGGAAGTGTGTTGGCGGTGGTTTTAGACGCGAGTTGAGGAGGCTGGTTGACGATCGCAAGGGCCGTAGGGCTAGCCGTGAGAGGGGTCGGCCAATCGAAACGCGGCGAACGAGCTTGACCAGGTGGCTGGCGATTATGATCTCTTGGCGGTAGTGATGCTGGCCAGTTATTCAGCAGCAACAGGGATTATAGAAACGAATGAGCGTGTCATTGACTCTGAGCAGCGCAACAGAGACGTTTGACAGAGAATTGAGAAAAGAGATGAGGTTGATATCGAGCAGCGAAGCCATGTGCTATTCTGGGAAGTCTGTTGTGCTTTTGCTCTTTTGGGCCCGGGCGGAGTAGTGCCAAGCGATTAGGGCGGATAATCAATACGCCGCTCCACGTGAAAGTGCCAAGCTCCTTACGGAATTATCTTTACTCCGCACGCCGAGAAAATTATCTGAGGTCGATTCGGTCAAAAGCTCACGACGCCGAACGAAATCAACCGTGAAAATGTTCCTCTGAGATACCCTTTGACATTGATATTCATATACCTTTTCTTTACATTGACAGCTACTACCTCCTTCAGCGATGGCAGCTCCGGTCCTGCCGTTGGCGCAGGTAAAACTGCCCGCGATACCCTCCACCCGTCCTACCGCAGAGCAGCTCTACTGGCGCTCGTTTAAATCTCCTCTGCTCATATCATCTCCGTCAAACACACCAATCAACCACATCTCGCAACCTCTTGCCCCTGCTTCTGCCTCTCCAGCTTCCCTCCAACCGCCAGATGCTTTCACAGTCACGACCGGCACCCGCGTCCAGATATATTCAATTAGAACGCGAAAGCTATTAAAGACGATTACTCGCTTCGACGACACTGCACGTTGCGCAGAAATTCGACCTGATGGCAGGATTCTCGTGGCTGGTGATGAGTCGGGTACAATTCAGGTCTTTGACGTGAACTCTCGTTCAATTCTTAAGACATGGAAAGAACACAAGCAGCCCGTGTGGGTAACGAGATTTTCGCCCAGCGACCCAACATCCCTCCTTAGTGCATGCGACGATAGGACGGTTCGATTATGGGACTTACCAAGTGAAAAAAGTGCTCAGACATTTGTTGGCCACTCTGATTATGTGCGCAGCGGCAGCTTCATGCCAGGTGCTCAATCTGCCAACTTGGTTTTGTCCGGAAGTTACGATCAGACAGTAAGGTTATGGGATTCGAGAGTAGCAGCGAGATCAGTGATGACGTTCAAGATGCCCGCACCTGTGGAGAGTGTCCTGCCTATGCCCTCTGGTACTACCGTTTTGGCTGCCGCGGACAATCAGATCGCCGTACTCGATGTGGTGGCTGGAAAGCCAGTGCACTTGATTAAGAGCCATCAGAAGACTGTCACCTGCCTGTCGCTGGGCTCACAGGGTAGCAGACTTATCAGCGGTGCTTTGGATGGTCACATGAAGGTGTTCGAAACGACAGGATGGAACGTTGTTGGCGGAACCAAGTATCCCTCCCCAATTTTATCCTTGGGGGTCATCACTTCCGGACCTCAGCGCGAAGACAAACATATCGCCGTGGGAATGCAATCTGGTGTCCTCTCCCTCCGCACGCGCCTTTCTGGCGAGCAAAAGATCCGTGAACGCCAACGCCAAAAGGAAATGCAAGCTTTGCTCGAAGGCAAAATCGAAGAACACGATCGTAAAAAGGCAAAGGAGCAAAAGAAACGGGGGCGGGGCTGGGAAAAGCGTTTGCGTGGAATGGATTTCGTCGGCGAAGGCGTCGACATCGTGATTGATTCGCAAGAGAACAAGAAGCGCAAAAAGGAAAAATCCTGGGAAAACGATTTGCGCAAGGGCCGTTATGCCGCTGCTCTTGACCAGGTGCTTGCCGCTGGCGATAAGATCATGGTTCTTACATTATTGACAGCGCTCCGACATCGTGCTGCGCTTCGAACGGCGCTCTCGGGCAGAGACGAGGTTACCTTGCAGCCCATTCTGAAGTGGGTTCATAAGTCAGTCTCAGATCCAAGATTGGTGGATATATGCGTGGAGGTTTCTATGAATGTTCTCGAACTATATTCTGCGCATTTGGGGCAATCGGCGCAAATCGATCGACTGGTGGATAAGCTACATCGACGAGTCAGAGAGGAGGTTGATCGGGCGCAGCAAGCGTGGCAGACGAAGGGGATGTTAGATATGCTGAAAGTGTCTTGATGATATCCTATTCGGATCGTTTTTCTCATGGTTTATCTGGATTGGCGGATACATGTATAACTGGTTAAAAGCCGCGGCGCTTTGGAGTCTATCGTTGCTCCGTTTCACGGATTTTGGATGGGGCAATTATGGGAGCAAAAAGTCATGATACATCGTAGATATCTAGTTTGTCGACACATTGAATGAACACAATAAAGATATATTCAGCAGAAAAGGGGTATGCGCTAATTATCTATATCCATCCGCCGTGCTTACTCCTTACCTGCAAACAGCCTCGTGAAACCTTGCCCGCCTTCTGGCGGCTGCAACCAGTTCCGGTCGTCATATGTCCACCCCTCCGCCCCTTCGATGACATGAAATGTATATGCAAACCGGCTCTTTTCGCTCGTATTCTTCTCACTCTTATGCAACGCATTCCCATGAATCAATACCAAGGAACCCGCGGGTATATCCAACATCTCAAAGTCCTCATCCACAGGCACATAATCATCCCCAGTCTCACCCTCCAACTCTTTCGATAAACTCGGACCCGACCAGTCAATAAACTCCGTTCCGGCACTGATATCGCCAGGTTTCGAGCGGACAAATCGTCTTCGTACTCTTCCCCGTTTGTGACTTCCCTTCCAGAATCCTAACCCGCCGTTCCCTCGTCCAGCATCTTGCAACGCATACCACCAGCCCACCGCACTCGGTGGGTCCGTATATAGAAATTCTGAATCCTTGTGTGGCGGCACTGCGGCTCCAATGCCGGGCTGTTTACATATCACCATGCTCTGCAAGACGCGCGGGTCCTTGAAACCCAAAGACTTGGCGATCGCCGCGTTTTTGGCACCAATCGTGCCAGTGTGTGTAGTATCTGAGAATGGAGGGGACAGAGTGTGTATGGAGTGGCCGATTTTGTTCACAGCCAATTGTTTGGGACGGTTGAGCTCTCCTGTGGTTGAAGAGAAGGCCTCTGGTTCAAAGAAGAAGCGAATCTTGTCGCCGGAGGTTAGAAAGTATTCATCGCCAACATGCTTGACCCTGTCGGCGTCCTGTTCATCGTCGCCGGTGGTGAAGCGGGTGAGGGGGTGGGAGGAGAGCGGAAAGGAATCGAGCAGGTCGGTCGTGGTAGAGAGGAGTGTGGAGATGGTTTCTGGAGGCAGATGGTTTGGGATGACGAGATAGCCGTTGTCTCTAAAAAAAGAGACCTGGTCAGGAGTGAGGCCCGGTTCTGAAGCCATTTTTGCGTTGCGTGATGAGCGTGTTTATCGTCAATGAAGTGAGGATCATCACCCCGCCTGAGCTCGGACGAATCACAGAATGCGGGGCGTTGATTAACTTAGGGGGTGATTACTAATCAGCCCTACGAGTGCCACGTGCAGGCCCCTGATCCAACGTCCATCTTCACTTCAACATCGACCTCGACAACGGCAGCGCCCACCAACAAGATTCGATCTGTTTTCAGATGGTGGTAACATCTTCTTCAGAGGCCTTTTGACGCGCTGAAACTGTCATTAAACTTCGAACACGAGCCCGCCCGATGGCCGCCAGTTTTGGGGATGGTCTATGAGATTGTCTTTTCGAACGGCACGAAGATACTGCTCTGTATCTTCACTAAGGTTACCATGCTGCCTGTTTACTTTGTTTTTAGAAAAAAGATCTTTTCCAGATGCACCATCCATTCCGGTGATCTCCATGTTGGTTGTCAGATCAATGTTAGACGGAAAATAATAAAGAAGAAAGAACAAAAAAGGTTCGCATCCGCTGCTACCAGTCTCGTAGTAGAAGTCTACTAGAGATTTCTGGCAGCAGAACCAACTGGATGCTACGTCCTTTTCGATTCCAGGAATTAGATAGCCAGTAATTTAATATGCGGCTACCTGGATTCGAACCAGCGCCCCGAGGGTGAACCTTAAGGTTGTCGTGATACCGCTAGACCAAGGGCGCTGGATTTGTTTAAGGGGAAGGTTCCATTGCTTATATCCTTGCTTGGGAATGTTTGTCGCAGAATGTGTGTTCTACACGTGCTTCGTCCAAACTCCACCAAAGCCGCCGGTTGCAATTAGGAACAACACTCGGCAAACGATTGCCAGCTTACCAGGCTAAATCATTTGACTTAGAAGCGATTTTCCTTGGAAGAGTTGCGTTCCCTTGTGACATTCGGCAAAATGACATTGTCAATTTTGCGATGTATATGCAGCCATATATCCCGGACATGACAAGCAACACCGCAACTCCTGGCTCATTCCCCCGTGAGATTACTTTGAGACACCATTCATTCACACATTGCAGTGCATAGACATATATAATACACACAGGGTGTTATTTCTCCCTTCTCAGTCGGATGATGCCTCTGCTGGACTATGGAAGCACTTCATTAGCAAAAAGCTGCTGTAAAGCGCTTATGTTGCATCGTTGTTTCTTCTCAGAAGGTATTTGTTCTTTTATTTTTGGCTCTTAAACATGAACATCACTACGCCTATCAGATCATGTTTGAATGCACACATTATTATTACCTCCCGTGTCCTCTCTGTCTTCAGGATGTCATGGTGACCAAGACAGATTCCTACAGGGTTCTGCCCACCAATCCCGCGGAGTCTGAAATCTTGAATTCTAAACCGCGCTGGATGTGGACTTTTAAATGGGACTTCTATGTTGGCCCGTTTCGGGTTACTCGGAATGACTCCCATCAAAGTCACCGCTATGCGCAGAGGGTGTGGCTCTTGCATAAGAGGTGTCTCAGTTTTGTTAAACACCTCCCGGCGGACAAGCTCTGGATTCTGATGAATTTGGTCGAACCAACAATGCTTCAACATTCCAGCCCACCTGAGAGTGAGCATGGTGCTTTTTATGCTCCGTCATCCCTTGGAAACATTACGTTCAAGGCTGCATTAGCGCAAAGCCCGCCCTTGCCACAAGAGATTTGGAACATGATTATCGTACACGACATTGGGCGTCTTATTTTTATCCTCCGTGTGGCAGCTTGCGTGTCTCGAACGAGTCCGATCCGGGTACTACATCCTTGGATGAGGTTAAATCGCGACACACTGGACCTACAGGGCTCATTTGCATGCATCTCCCAAATTAATATTGGGGGTCGATCGTATATCCGTGATATTTCAGCCCTTAACGTGAAACGTGACCCCAGGCCCACTCTAGGCATGGACAATCGGGTCTACAGAGTCAAAGCAGATGCTAAATATGTCGCGATTAAAACTGACAGGATCGGAATTATAGACATCGCTTTTGAACGAGAAAGTAATCGACCCAAGTGGCTTTTACTCAACTCTGCCGCGCCGTTTCCCCAAGAAATCTATCAGTTCAATAATGCAGACCTCAGTAAACTGTGGATTTATCGAGATGTCTGTAACTGCACTTTGTTTCCCTGAAGTATCATGATACTAACATTCAATAGACTCATAAATGTCGCACTTTAGTAGCCCCATTCTCATGGACCCCAACACCGACATTGTGGATGTCTATGCGCCAGCTAGGCAGTGATTATATTTACCTTGTCAAAATTCTCGCCGACCCATATCGTCAAAGCATGTATCATCAACGAGCAGCTCGCATTGATTTCGCAAAGGTGCAGAACAACGCGATGAATGCCGAGAAGAGCGGATCGTCACTGATCAGGCTGTGGGGTCGGAGCGAACCCGGAAGGCTAGCTCTGGAAACCATAGTTCTGCCGCCAAACGCTCTAGAAGTCGTTAGACTCCTAGCCTGTAAACGCAAAGATTTAGGTCAATTTCCATGGTTTCAGGTATGTACTTTGAAGTTGCGTGACGGGCAATCTGCCAGCATTTGGGCTGACAACATGGTTAGTGTAAAGATAATGGGAAGTGGACGCCGCACATTCCACAAGGTTGCATTACTGTGAGCGAGATGTCAGCGGAGAACATTGTGGGACTTTGACTGGGGAAGCTTTGTGTTATATACGGGTGCACTCTGTTCACATTTGGGTAATTGTGCTCCAATGAGCTTAGAGAATTCGAACACGGCACTCAGTTATGATATCGAAGTGCTTGTTGATAAAGTGTTCCATTCGTACCATGACAAAGCCCGACAGACTAGATTGAGAAGTCCTGCAGATGACCCATAATGAAAACCGTGGTCAAATGCTGGCCATTGATGTTCCCCAGCGAGCACCCAAAACCTGTGGAAGGGCAGAACCTGGCCGTATGCCGACTCAGATGTCGATGTAGCGAGCATGAAATCCGCGATCATTAGGGAAATCCAAGCCTATCGGATTTAAACAGTCAGTGCTGCCGTAGAATGACACTGGGTTGTATAGGCTTAAAGATCATCCACTTTGCAATCTGATTCTTCCCCGTGTCCAGCGACTTCTTATCCGTTCCACCAATGATGGCAGACCGTATGTCCAATGACACAGCATCCCCGCTGCAAAACCCACTCCATCATTCTTAAAGGCAACCAACAGGCCCACCGTCACTATCATAACGGTCCACCTCCTCTTCCTCTCTGCCTCACTGAGTTTGACATCAGCCGGCCTCCTGGTAGGCAGTACGTGCGAGCGCTCATGTGTCCCCAAGTCCCACGCACCCTCAGTATTCAAACTCTCACCTACACCGGCAAGCTCCAGACCTGCAGCAATTACCATAACACCAAGAAGCGCAGTAGGAAAAGCCTTGAGTAAATCAATTAGTGTATCCCCAAAGAAGAGACCAACAACCAGCTTCACGGCGCCGAGGATAATTATGCTGGCGCCAGATCGGGCGCCGAAACGGTATTGCGCTGCTAGGCCACCGGATCCGTGGCAGACGGGCATGCAGCCAAACCATATTCCTAGTAGATTCATACCGGCGACACTGAGACCAATGGATGTCGTAGATGGTGTGTCAGTATCTGGCAGCAGATCTCTAGAGAGATGGACCACAGCAATGATCGAGTTCAATGTTGTCAAAGGAATTTGGCCGATTCCTGCGTGAACGATGCCCTTTACCCACTCCTGTGGCAACGGTAAACTGAGAGTTTGTGGTCTCCAGATGCGTGGATAGGGCAACACTCTTCTATCACCCTCAGACGTTTGTAGCAGCACAATAACCGCAAATACCAACCCGACGACGAACAGCATCAACCCATACGGCACCCGTCGATAGACGTTCGTCATCAACAGCCCTATTGTCGCCGCAATTGCCCAAAGATAATTATCCGTCGAGTTGGGACGCACCCATCCCAACTCTCCGGTGATCTTCGTCCCCGCAGAAATCACCAGCGACAGTCCCGCGCCCACCTGAATCCCCTTGACCACAGGAATCGGCACAATGCGCGCAAACCAGCTCAGCGCACCCGTCGCAGTGAATAGCAATATAGCACCGCCGACAAAGAGTCCCGCAGCAGCGACTTCTCCGGCACTGAAACGCTGAGCGATCGCGACGGCGGCGATGGCCTTCATGGGCTGTACGGGCAGTGGGATGCCAAAGAGGAGGCCTGTGAGAATGTTGTAGAGACCGCAAAAGATCAGGGTAGCGGGGAGCGAGATGGCATGGGTGCCGGTGGTGGTGAGAGCGATAAGGAGCGGGAGAAATGTGCCTAGGTCACCGAGGGCGCCGGAGAGTTCGGTGAAGGGATGGTGATGGAGGGTGGACCAGTTGTGGGCGGAGTGACGGGTGAGAGAGAGACGCATGGTAACGACTCGGGATTCGAGGTTCGAGGGAGGTTGGATGGCAATTTATGTACATGTGCTGTGGTCGGGGTTGCGGACTCGGGAGAGTCGAAGAGAGAGGACGGGTGATGCTCGTTGTTAAGTTGTTGGGGGCTTCGTGGATGCGGCTCAACGGCCCGCTGCCCCACAACTTGTTCCTTAAACTGACTTCGATCCATCTCACCAGTCACGAACTGATAGTTATAGATGATGAAACGAAGTTGAAGAGAACTGCCAATGGAGGTTTTAACCAAATAAAATAACTATGTGCTTTCGCATGCTGTTGAGCTCAGTCTATATGTCCAATTTCATGGAAGTACAGTATGTAGCCAGTCCCCCGAGTACAGAGGACCTCCATCTCACCCGAGCATTTGATCAGAGGTTGCCAATTTCATCCCTCAGTCGTTCGCCGGTTTTCAACGTAGCAAAGATTTGGGGCTGGCCTATGGCGCAGCTACCACCCTGGAAGCTCGAATCACCGAGTAGTTGCACCGTTTTCTCCCCACAGGCCTTCATGGTTGAATGAAACTGGCGATAATGAATCAGACAAAACTGCAAGTCGATGCTTAAAATCATTCGTAGAAAGTCAATTCGCTGGAATCCTCCAAAAGATTGACATTTTGTCTAAACATTATCTCTTAGTTCACTGCCATCTGAATCTTCCCTAGATATTGGAGTTGGTGAAAATGCCTGAACTTGAATGAACATGTTTTGTTGGCGATCATGTTCTGGCCAGCCGAGAATTCATTAAAGAACCACTCTGAGAATCTTTCACTTTGGAACACACTTTGAAGACCAAAATAGCGGCCATCTATTTAAATGCCGTTTCCCCTGAGAGGCCTGAGGTTAGCCGCGCTGTTTCTAGAAGAAAAGTTTCTGATTATCATCTTTCTTAAAATTCTTTTGTACAGTGAGTTCACCATCCCACAAGGCGGCCTACCTTGCGCTACCAGCGTGCACAAAGACACTCATTCAACAAGCTTCCTTGCACATTCAGAATACAGAAACAATGCCTTCCGCCATCACCAAGCCTACCATTGTCCTCGTTCACGGGGCCTGGCAAAGTCCAGCCGTCTGGAGTCATCTGACTCCTCTCCTCGAAGAGGCGGGATACTCGGTGTGTCCCGTGAAGCTGGCGTCTCAGACAGCTCCAGCCTCACCTGACTTTGACGACGACGTGAAGATCGTGAGGCGCGCCATCGACGCGATTGCGGATACGGGAAAGGACATGGTGCTCGTGTGCCACTCCTATGGTGGAGTCGTTGGATGTGAAGCATTAAAGGCATTCCACGGGGAGATGGCCACGAATATTTCGACGGCGACTGTTGTCAATGGGGTCCAAACAAATGGAACATCTTGCAACGGCTCCTCAGCCAACGGCAAAACAAGAATCCAAACTGAGGCTAGCTCGTCGATGAGCATCAGCCGCGGAAAGGTTCTTCATGTTGCATTTCTCGCTGCGATGCTCGTCCAAGAGGGGTCAGCAATGTGGAGACCGGCAAAGGACACCTTACCCGGTTTCTCTCGCGAGGTAAGCTTTATTCAGACTCCCGTTTGCAAGACAGTTCGCTAGAGCAATATTGAAGGGGGATTGGCTTCACATGACCGATGGGGAGACACGGATGTATAACGACCTTCCAGCTGATGCCGCAAGAAAATGGGCTGCCAAGCTCACGTCGCAGTCTCGAGGGTATGTGCGATATTCGCCCCGGCCAGCACATAGGATAAATGCTGACGCGACACTGATGCATAGGGCAATCCTCAGCAAGCTGACCTACCCTGCATACCATCACTTCCCAACCTCCTATCTTCTTTGCACGCGCGATACAGCGATCCCACCACGGGTCCAGGAGCGGATGGCTCTTACGGCCGGAATCTCGACAAATAATATCATCCAGGTCGACGCAGGGCACTCTCCAATGGTCAGCCAGCCGGCAAAGGTAGCAGCTTTCATCCGTAGGGCGGCAGGAGAATGGTCTGGCGACGAGTAGGCATTTGGCAGCGCATGTTCTGGCAGTCGGAGCGCTTCATTCTGGGGGAACAATTTGGGTGAAGATTTGGGACAAAGTCGTTGGACTTCTTCACAAAAGCCGTTAGAAATAGATTTTAGACTGGGTATCACGCTGAGATTTGATCTCACTTAGATATATCGCGTTATCGGCGGTATATATACCAATCCATCAATATGAGATGCAATTGAAGTTGAGTTTCATCCGAACTTGACGTTGTTGTGGAAGTGGCACGTGACTGGCCTTATCTTCCGAGAGTGACCGCATCATCGCGAGATTCAACCACCACAACAGCGATGTAAAAAGCGACAGGGCAGGCGAGATTGAATCGTGTCTCTAATAGTCCCCCTCACCTCCGTTTGCTATGGATCCCGATACCCTTCCTGCCGAGCCTGCCCCGAGCGCATTCAATTACATCCTCAGCTTTCTCCTCGTCGGAATCGCATGGGGCTTCACGACCCCATTTATTCGCCGGGCGGCCGTCGATTTTAACGTACGGAATGAACAAAAGAGGCAGATGGGTCTTGGGGAGGAAGCCAGTACGGCAGGGAGAAGCTCATGGCTGAAACGGAAGGTTGCATCGTTATTTTGGACTGTGGTGAATCTGCTGCGGACACCCGGATATGCTGTGCCACTCTTGCTGAACCTGTCGGGAAGCGTGTGGTTCTTCTTACTGGTTGGCAAACATGGTACGATGCGCTCATGAGCTTATACTTACACTGTGAACTGACTGGGACGCAGAGCTGAGCTTGACGGTGCCAATTACCAACTCAATGGCTTTTCTGTTTACGGTGCTGGGTGAATGGTATACGGAGGGCAAGGTCATATCTAGGCGTACGTTCACCGGTACTCTTGCAAGTTTCTCGGGCTAACTTGTGATTAGAAACCTGGTTTGGCATGCTCCTCGTTCTCGGTGGTATTGGTTTGTGTGTCCATTCGAAGAATACATAGACATCGTTGCAAACGTCGATGACCGATGTTCGATACCCATATATAATAGAAACAATGTATTGTAGATGCTTGCTTTGTTCGCAGCAGTGATCCTAACCGACAGCAACCGTTCTCCATCAGCTAAATCACTTCCATCGTTACCTCGTTGATGAATTGCGGTACGGGCCTCATGTTGTCGAGTTCTCTGGCTCCGATGCGCATTAACTTTGTCGCGGGAGCCGAGGCTCAAAATCACGTGGCACAGGCTTTGCCAAGGCCTTTCCACTCGCAGCGTCGACCAGGGGCAGCTTGGATAGTGCTTGGAAGTTGGGGCACAGCAAGGCTACAGTATAACTGCTATAGAATACTTCACGATTCCAGTCACAGTGCTGCCATTCTCTCTGCGATAAATTTAGGCCAGGGAGCATTTATTCTCCCAGCATAATGGCAATTCGATCCGCAAATTTGCTCGTCTGTTACTAATGCTCTAAGCAATCTACCTTGCCCACCTACCCATCAACCCTAATGGAATCCAGGCCACCATGACCAACGGCCTCCTTTTTCGTCGTTCGGGCCTCGCACGCTCCCGACTGCGAAGATTAGGATGGCGACGTGTCCTTCTTCTCACCGTCATTGCCTTCTTCGTCATCGACCTCCTCCGCATCGCCCGATCCGGCTCCCCTTCATCCCTGAAATCGGAACCCTTGCTACCTGAGGCACGATATCAAGAAAGGATCTTCATTGCGAGCATCCACTGGAATAACGGGGCAATTTTGCGATCGCATTGGAACGAGGCATTGTTAGATCTCGTACGCACGCTGGGACCGCAGAATGTGTTTGTGTCGATTCTCGAGAGCGGCAGCTGGGACCGAAGCAAAGATGCGCTGAAGGCATTGGATCACGAATTAGATATCCTCGGCGTAGAGCGGAAAGTGGTTCTTGATGAAACCACTCACGCCGATGAGATCGAACGCGTGCCTTTGCTGGATGAACCGGGTTGGATCTGGACGGCTAGGGATCAAAAGGAGCTCAGGCGAATACCTTACCTGTCGCGGCTGAGGAATCAGGTAATGGATGAATTGGCGGTTCTGGCGTCAAGGAAGGACCGTAAAAGGACCTTTGACAAAGTTCTATGGTTGAACGATGTCGTGTTTACCGTATGTTGACCCTTGTTATCATCAGTAACGTTAGCCTGACGTGGACAAACAGACGGAAGACGTTTTGACTCTCATCGACACACGAGGAGGGGATTATGCTGCAGCATGCTCCCTTGACTTCTCCAAACCACCAGTATATTATGACACATTCGCTTTGCGAGACCATTCCGGTGCCAAAGCCGTCACCCAGACCTGGCCGTACTTTTCTTCATCGTGGTCTCGCCACGCTATGATGTCCGGCTCCCCTGTTCCCGTGCGATCATGCTGGAATGGAATTGTTGCTTTCGACGCAGCACCATTCTACCAGACCCCAAGTCTTCAATTTCGTGGCGTCTCGGATAGCCTGGCTAAATACCACCTTGAAGGATCCGAATGCTGTTTGATTCACGCCGACAACTTTCTCACGCCAGTAAAGGGCGTATGGTTGAATCCGAATGTGCGCGTTGGGTATAATGAGGAAGCGTACAAAGCAGTGCACCCGTCTCATTCGATCGTGTGGCCCAGCATGGGCGAACGGTTCTGGGGCTTATGGCGGAATAGATTTGCCCGGCTAACGGGTTGGCCACGCAGGGTGCTTGAAGATATGGTTATCTCTCGGCGAGTTCGTGGTTGGAAAGCAAAGCACAGGTTCGACGAAGAAGAACGCGCATTGCATTGCCTGATCAACGAGATGCAGGTCTTGGTCAGGAATGGATGGGCTCATGTTTGAGGTGAATCAAGGGAAACATTTGGTCACTTACGGGGGACGGTCGTGGTTTATATCCTGCGCCGTCGTGTGACAATTGAGTCCGTACGACTTCCTGTTCCCGCCAAGTTACGGTTACACATGCAGCTTGCCGGAGATACCACAGGGCCCTTGCATATATATAGCAGGATCCATATATCATTAAATCGCTTTGTTCAGAGATCCCAAAGCTTGACTTTGACATCGCCTATGGAAAGTATAAAAGCAACTTCCAGTAATAAATGCCACAAAATTTGGGCAGAGACTCTCTCAATTGGTTCCCCTAAATATTGAATAGTTGTCTACTCCGTAGTTAGACGCATGCGGGCACATCAATTCAGAGAAGTAACTATACGTGATCTGATGCATCTACAAATCCTTTCCTCTTTGTTTTCAAGTTCAGCGGTTTCTTGTCACTACTAGATTTTGACACAATTTGTGGTCAACACGCCCAGTTTTACGTTCTCCGTACAAATAACATGCAGCCCCAGCACCTTTGCGGTAGCAGAGCGATACTTTACACTGCTCGATCACCACAAGTGTTCGGAGAGTATATGTAGCAAGGCAAAGTGATCCGGTCAGTCACCTAGTGTCAGCTCTGTACTATTACTGTTAAGCTACAGGTCCAATGTTGCAGGTGCGAAAGGTTAGATGGGCAATGGGGTTCGAGGGGCACTGAAGCAGCAACCAAAATAAACGAAGATGCATAGTTTTTAGACCAAAACTCCTATTTCCATGCGAGAATCCCTAACTTTTCCAAACCGCTTGCTCTTCAGTTACACCGGCGGTCTTCCCGTCTTCGGCTTGCCCACCTCCCTCTCCTTTGTCGCCTTACTCAACCTGCCCGTATCCATCTCCGCCCGGCCCTCCTCCTGAACCATCTTATTCTTAACCACGCCCTCCGGATCATGCGAGGCACGGTCAATCACTTCCCCCGTCTTCCCTCGAATCTTCTCTCCCATTCCCTAAATCTCATGCATCAGTATCACTCAACGGTTTAGCAACCAGAAACTCCAGGAACTCATACATGCATCCCCGCCATCATTCCCTTCACACCCCCCCTCTTCTCCGGCATCTCCCCCACCCTCTCCCCTTGTCCCCGCGCCCCTTGGACCACCTCCGGCTGCGCCCCCACGGGCCCCGTACTCGACCCAGCTCCCGTCCTACCGCCCGCATACGTGCCTATGCCCCCCGTGCCTGTTCCCGCCAGCCCGGATCCAGCCAGCGGCGCTCCACCACCGGGATGCGTGCCCGCCGCACGTGTGGTTTCACCCATGGTGCTGGTAGTTGCTGTGGCGGGCGCGCTGGGGTCCGTCATGGTGCTGGAGGTGCTGCCGCCGGAGGCGGAGCCGCCGTGGACGTTGAGTGCGTCGCCGCCGGTGGTGAGGCGGGTGGCGGTGGGATCGGTGGTGGAGAGGGAAGGTTTGGAGATGGGGATTTTGGAGGCGCCGTGTTCGCGTTGGGCGGCCATTTTGTCAAAGTTTTGTAGTTCTATGCTTTTGGAGTGTCGTTTGGAGAAAAATTGATGGGTTTTCTGATTTTGAAGCGAGTTCAATATCAAAATCTTCGTAAATTCTGGTAAAAGACAACTGCTTGTAACCACAAATGTCTACAGCAAACTGTCTGTCCTATATGTATCGCCGCAATAGCCGTTTGCAGCTGATACTCCAATCCGTGACGTCATCCTTCACTTGGGGAGCAGGATTCATCTCGAGCTTATAGAAGTCCGTCGATGGCAAACTGAACACTCCTAGAGTTCGAAATCTGACATGTGTCGTCGATAACCATACCATGGTTAGTTTGAACGCTGAGATAGGGGCATTTTGCAGGTTTTGAATCCCCTGACCAACAGGTATGCCACGTTCAGGGGTGATTAGTCATTCATGAGAACTCTGTAAATCCCATCAACAAGTTGCAAGAGATTCTCAATGCATTGTTTAGCAGTCATACTGTACATGCCTTGTCACAAAGAAGGAAATCGTAGGGCAGAAGAGCATTGGCTCCGAAAAATCATATTCAACCATCACGCTATTATTACCGTCAACGCTAAAATGACTTCCATGTCGCTATAACAAGACATGAAATCATCGCAACAGGGTATATGCATACAAAATGCACTCACTCGTCATTTATCATAGACCTTGAAACGCATCTTTGGGAAAATGTATGGGAGAGGGGGTATCTATGAAACTTGACCACTCGGTAGGCAGTCACAACAGAAATGGCCCTTTCATACGCCGCGGGACTATTAGACGAACATGTTAGCATATCATGAAATGGACCTTATGGATGGACTTGAGAGACTCACCATCCTAACCACCAAGAACCACATTGCTCCCACAAACCGAAACAAGGACAACCCGGCCACACTCCACAGAACGATGGCCATGTAGATCGCGCTCCTCTTACTTTCACTCTCGTTGTTTAAATCAACTCTTTCCAGGCCGACTGCGTTTAGAACCAACGCACCAAGGGCGAAGTTGCAGAAGATCCATAGCAGTACGACAGCACTGCGGAAGCCCTTGTAATAGTCCTCTTGCTTCTCTTCTTCAGTGACGACGCGAACTTCCTTGGGGGGTTTTGTTGCGAATTTGGCGAGTTCGGAGTCGTATTGTGCGTTGAGATCTCCGTCGTCTTGTGGAATCTCAACGTCCACTTTGCCGCCGGGTTTGAGGTTGGCAGAGGGCAGTTTCTCGGCTTTGTCGTCGCCCTTGGTTCCCCAGGTGATGTCGTGTGTGTTGCAGAAGGCATAGATGTTGAGGACGTTGATATATGTGGGTGTGAGAAGGATGTATTGGAGAAACTAAGCAGATTATTAGTCTCCAATGGATCAACGTCGGACCCGGGGACTTACCGATGTGAACATATGCCACGGATCGAAGAACAGAAGCGAAGCAACAAACCAAAGGACGTATGTCGACATCAGCGACACAATCATCGAAAAGAACTGCAAATTAGTAAAGATCGAGGAGAAGCTGAAATCGCCGTCAGAAACTTCATGCTGTATCGACTTGACTGTTACGTAGACAGCAGCAAACGTAAGATAGATCATAATGATAACCCAGAAGCCCGTCATCGTCATGTAGAGCTTATTGGATCCCTGTGGTCGATTGCCCAGTGCCAAAACAAAACATGTCACGAGCGTTGCGAGGTAAAGCCATTCGAACACGACGCCGAGAATGCTTCCAGCTCTTCCGAGGAGGTCGTTAGTACCAAGAGAAGTCGTTAAGATGCGGAAGACCAGGAAGAAATTGCCCTATCAACAGTCAATATCGGAGAAAAAGCCATATCTGGCGAAAAATGGACTTACAATCGCGAACCAGGCGAACAACATGTTGATCGTCTGGTAGATGAATTCAATAAACAACATAAACTTCCTCGAAGCACTATGGGCACTCCGCCAAATCTGATAAAAGTGAGTGATAGCGTATACAGCAGCAAAGAAACTGCCGTTCAGCCAGCGTCTTCGCTGAAGAATGAACTCGGCCATGCGATCAGGCACATCGGTTTCGCCGTTGGCGGACTTGACATATTGCAGGATCCAGCGGCAATTGCGCTTAGACACCAACTCGAAACACAAGATTCTGTCTTCGGCCAGGTACATGTTCGCAGTGAAAATGCCTGCATTGGCGCCGTGCATCTTCTCACCCGCAAAGTATTTCTCCAACGGACCTTGACCATTCTTGTCGTTTTGGAGGGCAACATATCGATAAGCTGAGAATGCACCGGGAAGTACTGAAATAAATCCAAACGCCGATTCCAGCGGTTTATCAAGAATGTTACTCATCTTATACTCGAAGTTCTGAGTCGCAACGAGCGGGTTGAGCAGTTTCTTGCCACGCTCCAACATGACCTTGATCTCTCCGCAAGCACCGCCGCACATGGGCTCTAAATCGAACGCGCGCCAGAGCTGGTAAATGGAGTCCTTTCCTGGTTTCGTTCCAGCATCGAGAAGCACACAGATATTCGGGTCTAGAACTCGACCAAACGCCTGGAAGAACCAGCGGTGAGAATTGATTTTCTTCTGATTCTTTTCCTTAAGACAGAAAAGGATCTGTACGGGCATGCCTCGGCGTGGCTTGAGCACGACCTGCGATCCTTTGACTTCCATGCCCATCTGAGTCGTATATTCGTAAATATGCGCAGTCACGTCCTTTCCGTTGACCTGTTGCTTTGCAATACCGTCCTGATACACTCCCAGACCTGCGAGGACAGCCCGTGTTCGTGGGTTGATTTTCGCACGTCCGTCACTCACGACGCAGACAACAATCTTTTTCCATGCCTCTTTACCCCATGTTTTGCTGTTTGTTCTGGAACACATATAATCGATGTTCTTGAACACACCGCTCATGGTTCGCGCAAACAGGAAGTCGTCCTCATTGTACATGGTGACCACGATGAATAGTTCAGTGTGCCTCGGTTTCGCGAACAGTCGTTGGCGCAAAGTGAATCGTTCATTGTAGAAATCGGCAGGATCGCAAGTCGCCGCAGAGTATCGCATGTGTGTAAATTCGTCACGCTCTGGTGGAGCAGCATGGTTTATCTGGCTCAACAGCCTTGGGGGAATTGGACAATCAAGGACCAAGTTTCCGTTAAACAGTTGGACCTCCTTGACCGTTTTCCACCGTCTGATCGGCGCAGGGCTAGGAGTAGGAAGAGTAGGGACGGCACCATCATTGAAGACCTCTGCTTCTGAATGCGGATCCGGTCCATATGTGTTATCGGTTTCCAAGATGGGAGCTTGGTCATCGTGGTACCGTTGTGGATAGTTTGTCAAGTCGTAATCGTCAACTGAGGATGGGGTGGGCTGGTAGGGCGGGTTGAAATATGCGTCATGGTGAGCTTCCGGTGAAAGAGTGTATTCGCGGTGAGGGCCAGGAGATGGACGATAAGGATGACTCTGTTCGTAAGCTTCGTTGTGTCCATAGGAGTTTTGGATGTTGTCCACGGAGTACTATGTAGGAAACACGATCAGCTATAACAACGGCGGAATTGTATAAAAAGGAAATTTGCGCGTACAGTTGGTTGGTCCAGTAGTCTATCAGTGGATGGCATGGGGATATGGCCATATTGTTGATATGGACCGTCCTCCAGTTGATATCCTTGAAGTGGCCTGCCGGGAGACGATCTGCGATGGGGGTGGAGATTGTGAGGATCCATCTGCGAATGCGCCTCGTCGTCGAGGTCAGGATCTGGAGAACAATGGTGTCAGTGCTCTGGAGTCGAGAGTGCAAGTGATTGGAATCGTGCAGTTGTATCAAGAAACAAGTGAGAGCAATGTTGTTTTGGCGCAAGGCTCAATGCTTGATTTGCATGCCAAACGCGCAACAACAAGGGACACAGCTGACGACAAGTGACGACACAGAACCCCGCTCAGTCCCTTAACACAAACGCGCAAAGAGAGCAGTGTTTGAGCAAGTTTGTGCAGTGAGCTCTGCAGGCGTCATCAAAGCACGAATGCAGTTGCGTGGACAGCCAAGGCTTTGTTTCAGCACCATCACCGGCGCAATACGCAACCCTGTCGCCCGCAGCCGCACACCCCAGCAGAGCTCGTCTTGGGTGCAGAATCAGCGCCGGGCGGCGGGAAAAGAAGCATGCTTGTGAAGGACTCGGATTGAAGGAAGAAAGAATCGTTGCAGGCAAGGCTACCCATCAATTGGCGTTCGTTCGGGGAGTTTGACTTACTTGTCAGCCTGTTGTACGACATCTTGCCGTCGAAGCAGCTGGATGGCTCGCGGGACGATGCTGCGTTGGGGCCGTGGGAGCTCGAGGGCTGAGATCGCTGCCGTGTTGATTCGATCGCGAATGTTCACAGGATGTCGATGAATGACGGAATGGCTGTCCCCACTGCGATGCGGTTGACGGGGAGATGCTCACAGAGTCAACATGCGCAACGAACCTCGACGAGTGACTCGAGAGGCAGAGTCGAGGGAACAGGGAGATTTAAAATGACCGCAGAACGGGCTAACCAAGAAGAATCAACAAAGACAAATGCGGCCCGTCGATGGATCACGGCAGCAGAAGCGCTGCTTTACGAGATTTTGGGCTTCGACGCCATCGTCGGTGAGGCTCTGCACGCCAAGCGGCGGTGGCTGTGCGCTTCGTCTCATCTGGATTTCACGACTGCGACGACGAGGACGATGCCGTGCCTGAGCCCGTCGTTTAAGCATTGAGAGTGTTCTTGGATGCACCACCCTGTTCCTAGCCCTTAACTCGGGCCCTGTCCACTGCCATTGGAAGATTGCGCTCATTCATGGCTCACAAGCTCTCAAGGGTCCACGGTTGAGAGTGTGGCAACTGGCAAGCAACGTGGTGAGGTTCTTTTTTGCTTGCACAGCCAGAACTTAAACGGACCTAGTTATCGAGCTGACCTGGGGATGAAACCGCCAGCTTCTTATTGGCCCTGTAGCCGAATCGAATCTTCACAGCGAGTCCGCGACACGGCCAAGCGAGTTCTGGACGAGTCCTTGACATGCCAGATTGGTACTGGCATGGACCACAAAGAAGAATTTGGTCACACGGACCTGGGCTGGCTTGAGATTATTTATGGACTTGCGAGCTTGCATTGTCTCTCTTCAATTATGCCCTACCACATGCGCACCAGACAAAGGTCAGTGTCAAGCTGGCCATGCACTGTCTGCAGAAGAAGGTTGAACAGCAATCGATGAGCAATATCGAGCAGTGCGGAGATATCAATGGAAAGCCAAGAGACTCCGAAGTACTCCGTACGGAGCATTGGATCATGTCGCGCATGGCTCTAAACGTCGTTTCCATTCTCCGGGAATTCGTCTGCGCAAATTTATCCTACGACCACTACAGGAAATCCTTACTCTACGCATGAAGAGAGGGGCGCGAACCGCACAACCTTCGGTCGTGTTACGGATTTTATACCCGTATTTCTTTAACTGCCGCCTAAGGGAGACAATTTAGCATGTTTTCTCGGCCATGTGCCGATTCGTCCTGGCCTATTTATGGCCCATCTTGCTGATGGGAATTTTCTGGCTGCTTCCCAAATCGCTGCGCTCTGTCTAGCCGACCACATGAGAATGCGAAGACAGAACCTCAAAGATGCTGTTCTGTTGAAGGACAACTCTTGATTTATTCGCTCCATTACTTGCTATTTGAATACGAGTGATTTCCTCAACGGAGTCCGGACTCGTGGTTTTTGGCAGGCGAAGGTGGGAGTTGACACACGCTCTCAATGGACGTATCAACAAAATCCTTTATGATGGCAGGTGGATTCATTGCGGGTGTTCAAGTGCAAGCTGATCGGTTAGGCTTGGGAAACTTCATCTGAAAATGCTCCTCCATCAGAAGCATCCAGTCAATCAACAAGACTTCTACTTCGGCGCTGCCTTGAACCCGTTTCACAGGCATCCAATATAGACACGCCGCTTTTACTGCGGTCGCTCTCTCCTAATATACAAGTCACAACACGATTGTCAACCAAGGACACAGCGGATAGAAAGATTCTCCCCTAAAACCGAGCGTCCCTGGTGGCCTAGCAGCTTGCAGCTAGTTCCGGGCGCCCACTGGCTCGAAACCCACGAAGCCCAAAGAAACAAAACGGACTCCAAGGGGATCGAGAAGGCGTAGCACCTTGGATCAACCCAGTAGTGGAAATCCATGCCGTTGCCAGTGTTGGCCACACTGGTACTGACGGTGTTGCGAACCTCTGTTTGCTTCTTTGGCTTTTTCACTTCTCTTTGACTTCTGGATATATTGGCTGTTACTCAGGGCTCCGTGAACGTCAGTCGGTGGGCGTACACGCCTCTCGATTCCTAGTTTTTGGGATCATTGACGCATGTCGAATTAGTAAATTTGAAAGTTGTTACAAAATCAATTAGGCTTCTGTATTATGGGCTTGATAACTGAAAAGTAATACTGTAGTGCCTAGGTTGTAGACGTTAGGTTACGCATTCACGTCTGAGGTTGCTGGTCCTAGGGGCAGAGGAACCTCTCAATCTATTATAAGTTACTGTACCCCGATGCGACAGAAAATTAACCTTGCTTTCAAAGCCAGTCTATCGACACAACAGGCATCCGGACCGCACAAGAAGAAAACGAGACTCTTTAACTTTACAGTTCAAACTCACAATGTCCGTATCCGAGTCGTCGCCATCTGACAATGGCATCTCCGTTCTTTTCGTGTGTCTCGGGAACATATGTCCGTCCATACCCCGCTCCGCCCCCGCTTCACCCTCCGCTCTGCTTCCGCCCATCGTACCAAGAAGCTTGACAAAAAGCACTGTCTCTAAACAAGTGATAGTACAGCTAACATCAGATACCCTAATTCCTAGGCCGCTCTCCCATGGCCGAAGCCGTATTTCGGCACCATGTATCAAACCTGCCCGAAAACTCCGCTCTAAAATTCAACACTCTCGACTCCGCCGGCACAGCCGCATACCACATCGGTTCCCCACCTGATCCGCGCACCATAGCCACGTTGCGCCAGCACGGTATTACGAAATACAGGCACTCAGCGCGCAAAGTGAGCAAGGCCGATTTTCGCGACTTTGACTACATCATGGCGATGGACGAATCGAATTTGGCTGATTTACTGGCTTTACGGGAGAAAGTGGTGCGGGATAATGAAAAGAAGGGTGGAGTTGCGGATAGTCTTGCGGTGGTGAGAATGTTTGGTGATTTCCAGCGCGATGGAAAGTTGTGTGAGGAGGTTGGAGGGGGAAAGTTCGTACCGGATCCGTATTACGGAGGAGACGATGGGTTTGAGGGGGTATATCATCAGGTTGTGGGGCTTTCGGAGGCGTTTTTGAAGTATTTAGAGAAGAAGAATGGGGGAGTAGATACTACCTTGCTTGAAAGGTAGTTTTTCTGTTTGCAGATACCCCCGCTGTTATGGATCAGATATGAGGGCGAAGCCGTGACAGGTATTGAGCAACATCAAATATACATATTGCAAGAGCTGGATCTATTATAATAGAGATTTGCGTACTTCTGCGGGCCGTAGCGCAGTACACGGAGCGCGAACACTCCGGAGAAAGGTAAGAAAGTATTGTTCAGAAAATGGTCGAAATTAGCTCCTCCAGGAAAGATCCAAGGTTATACCCAATATGGCTCCCACGTCTAACGCTGTTGAGCGTATCTGATATCTGCATTTGGTTTAAGAGGTGTCTCTGAAGGTCCAAATCGGTATCACCGTATCGGTTTCTCCATATAGCCATATCTCGGGTTGGTCCGGGGTAGACTTGCCCCTATTTCCAAAAAGTCGGACGATCGTGAATTGGTATCATATCCGCTCGCTGATTTTGATCGCAGCCCTGCAACCCAGCCGGATAACATTCACCAACGGGTCATATGGTTTTGCCTCCTTCGCATCATTCTCCACTGCATGATCAAGATGTTCCAGTTCCTCATCCCGTATCCGTTTCAGCGTCGATACCAACTCTTTCAACTCGCCATCAATCTCTTCACCCCTCTGCTCCGCATCCGTAAACCATTCCAAAACCACCCGGATCTGATCGTTGTAATGTGTCCCAATTTCCGTTTCCACGGCTTCCGTGCATGCCATTGCGGTTTCTCGGCCCATTATCCCCGTAGACCAGCCCAGGAACGTAGATACGCCCTCCCAAATCGGATACATGGCTGTAGGCCGCACTCGATGCTTTGCTATCAGTTTGTTGAATGTGTCTAGATGGCCGGCTTCTTGGTCGTACATGTGTTTCATAAGCGGACGCAGGTGAGGATGCGATCGGACCACGGGAGGCGTTTGGGCGGTATATATCAGCGTAGCGGCGAGCTCGCCAGCTTGATTGACCCGCAGAGCACTATCAAGAAAGTCGCGTTGTTCCTTTGTGAGGGTCATTCGAGGTTTCTGAACAGGAGGTGCAGCGCGGATGGGTTCGGAGGCGGAGGAGGTGTATCTGACTTGTGGTTGCAGCTGTAGGAGACATCTTGAGCAGATGGACTGTGGATCAAAGCTCCGACGCATAAAGCGCGCTTGTCTTAGAAAAATTCGCGAATTCATCTCAACTCCCTGTTGTCGACGAAACGACCTGCAAAAGCAACAAGATATCGAGTTGTGACGTGATTTGAAGCTCGTTGATGGATGGTGTGCTCCGATTGGTCGACACCGCTCGGCTCGGAATAACCAACGGAAAAAAGCTGGTTAGTCAGCCACCGTCCGCTTCCGCAGTTCATCTCGACGTCGACTTTGAATGACGACGGCAAGGTCGTCCAGCCTGCCACATTGCCTGTGTTGTCCGTTTCTTTATTTTTGTTTCTCGCCCATCGCTTCGCTTGTCTTGCGCACAATATATTTACATCTAGTCACTATATTCACTTTCCAGCTCACAGACTGAGGACAATATACCTGCTCTCAGAACACATCCCTAAAGCAGAGTCATTGCCACTTCACGCTTCCTTGTTACCCCTCCCCTTCGGTCTGAGCTGTCGCCTGGAGCGCTGTGTGTGACTGCTGGGGCTTGCCATCAGCTTTGGGTCATTTGAGCGCCCTATATAACCGCTTTGTCATACAGACAGTTGATTACTGCTCACATTCGCCATGGCAGACCTAGACGCCGAACTCCTTGCCCTGGCGGGAGGGGATGATTCATCAGATGAGGAAACTTCCATGCCAGTTCAGTCAAAAAATGCATCCCCTCCTCCATCTTCCTCCAACGATCAACAACAACCTGAAGCTGAAGACGACGAGATGGGGCGCAAAGGAACGGCAAGACCTGTAAAGCGCAGAAAGAAGGCCAAAGATGATGATGAGATTGAGGAAGGAGAGCTGTAAGTCCTACTATCAAATTACTCTTTTCTACCCGCCTGCTGGCCTCTCTTTCTGCTTTCTCTTCCTTCGATACTTTTCTTCGTCTCTCATTTTGTTTTTCCACACATTTCGTCAACGTCGTCCTTTCTAGCATCATTTTCACATACCATGATCGTGTCTCGCTTGAACTTCACTGACTGTCAAAATGCGCAGTTCCTCTTCCTCCCAGTCTCGCAAGTCCCTAAATTCAGCATCCATGTCGGAGTCTGAGTCTGAGGGCTCGCCTCCTCCTGACGACAAACAAGGCCCTATTTTCCCATACGATAAGTTATTCTATTCTGCAAAGGATAAAGAAGAAATCATGGCGATGCCAGAAATTCAGCGAGAAGAGTTGCTCTCTGAAAGAGCTCAACAAGTCGATCGCCACAATCAGGACATCGCTCTCCGTCGTCTCCTTGCGATGCGCGAAAAAGAAGAGGCAAAGGCTACCGAAAAAAGAAAACGCAAGGCATCCGATACTGAAGGTCAACGCAAGAGCTCTCGTCAAAAGACTACCCTAGGTGGACGTAAAGTTGGCGAAGCCTCTGGAGCGATCGAAGCTTACAAGCGCCAGCGCGAGCAGAAGGGCAAACGCGATGAACAGCGTCGTCGTGATGCCAGCGCTAGAAAGAAGAACGAGCGTTCTGGCTCGCCAGATGGCTCTGATGTCGATGCACAAGGTGAGAGCGAGGTTGAATGGGATGAAGAAAACCGTCATCGTTCCGTATCAGCATCCAAGGACGACCTTCCTGCCGAATTTCGAGACTTTGAACGGGCTAGAGTCAGCAGACGCAATTTTGCTCAGTACTGCTTCTACCCCAACTTCGAGAAGCTCATTACTGGTTGCTACACGCGCATCAACGTTGGACCACATCCAGAGACCGGCGAGCTTATTTATCGTCTCTGTCTGATCAAGGGTCGGTGACGTATTTTGGTATTGGCTAGGTGAACGAAAACTAATCTGCTATATAGGTTTCGTTGAGGGTAAACCATATGCCATCGAGGGTTCAAACGGGCGCAAATTCGTCACGAAGCAGTACGCGATCCTGGAACATGGCAACTCGAAGAAGGATTTTCCGTTCATTTTCTGCTCGGATGCTCCGTTCACTGAGGTACGCGACCATTACCCTTGCGCTCTGCCTAGTATAAAATCATATACTGACAACTTTGCAGTCCGAATTCAATCGTTATCGCCAGACTATGATCGTGGAAGGATTTAAAATGCCTACCAAATCCGCCTTAAACAAGAAAATCAACGACATTCATTTTCTTATCAACTACCAGCTGTCAAAGGAAGAGCTTGAGGAGAAGTTGAAGCGTCAAGGCACTAACGACAACAAAATGGCCGTTTTCCAACGTATTCAGCTACAAAAACGTCGTCAAGAAGCAATTGCGTTAGGCGACGAAGCTGCTATCGCTGAGTGTGATGCTGAGATTGCTCGTTTGTCTGGTCCCAAACTCGCGTTTGGCACATCCCTTGTGGAACCAAGGTCCAACGAGAAGACTCAACAGGAGCGTCTCGCCGAAATTAATCGTCGCAACCAGAAACTTAATGCCGAGAATGTTCGCAAAGCCCAGATTGAGGAGAAACGAGCCGCCCGGTTGCAACAGGCCGCCGTTGCCCGTGGGGAGGCACTGCCAGACCGTTTTGCTCGTGTCAAGACCCGCGCTCGAACCCATTACGACACGAATGGCAGTGGTATCGTGCCTAAGAAGGTAGAACATGCCGAAGTGAGCGGTTCTGCCACACCACTGACCATGGACGCGAATACCTCGAACAAGGCTACACCTACCCGCGGCGCCACTCCCGTCAATGTCATCAAGAAAGAGAGCAAGCCACAGACCGGTATCCCAAAACTTCGTTACGCTCCCAATGCGAATGAAATTCTTGCTGCCTCGTTGGACTTTGAGATTGACATCGAAATTTAAACGTCTGTTAACTTTCTGTGCAGTCGCATGGTTTACGGTTCGATGGCAAGCCAGGATTATTTACGGTTTACTATTACCGAGCGGGGTTATTTGGCGTTGGTTGATGAATACATTACGGGCTTCGGTTAACCCATCCAGGCGTTTGGGAAGAGCAGAGTTTGGCAAGATTGGTCACAGCAGCGGATGCCTTACTAGTTCTTTGCACTTTTTATGTTGCGATGCTTCTGAGTGTTTTGCTGCTGGCACATCTTATTCTAATTCTCCATTTCAGATGAGCAGAATGATAGGGGGGTGAGAATGGCTGGTAGAATGTTACACATACCGGAGGCTTTAGGAATCCACCGTTTGATGATAGTATTTCATTCTTTATTATTCCGTAATCATTCCTTCGAATGTACTCCGTACTCTTTGCTGAGAACATCAAATCGAATGCTACAATCATGTTAATCGCAGTTCGCTACGGAGTAGTTCAACGGATCATCGATTTCAGCCAATTCAGGGGTAAATCGACGGGGAGGTGGAAGATGCAAAGAATGCAAACACTCATTTCCTCTCGACACGAGGTTTCGTGACGTCACACGCGTCGAGACGCGTCTTGAACTGAACTCTGTTCGTCTCAATAGCACGGTTTCCGTCGAGACAGTCAACACAACCACCACCAAAGCCCAACTCTACTACAAATTCGTCAATCCACCAGATTTATATATCTCTCCTTAATGATATGACTTACTGAGCAACTTTACCGGAGCATCACCACTTGCTCTCTTCCAATCGCGTGGAAATGTCGACCCCATCCACGCCCGTCCGGAACGCGTCGCGCGGGACTTCACCAACACATAGCAATGGAGACGGAGGCTCACCCGCCATTTTGACACCAGGCAGGAAGATTCGAGCCCTACTTGCAAACTTTGACAGTGATTCGAGCGATGGTGGGAATGCCACCAAGAATATTCGAAGTACTGTGGGATTGAACACGCGGGGGACCGACGCGAAGAATTCGGCAGATAACAACGAGGACGACGACGATGATGACGATGATTTTCCGATTGCTCCGAGAGGACGGCTTGCGGCAAGACTACAAGCTGGACCACAGACCTCAGAAACGCGTGGTAATCGCGTGCAAAGCTTGTTTAACAGGAGTCCGACGAGACTTCATGACGATAGCTCAGACCAGGACAATGCGTCCGATAACTCGAAAACAAACTGTTCTTCGCGAAGAAAAAGGATGTCGACACCCCGTCTCACAACTCCTGGTCGAAATGATACCTCGCATCAAGCCTCATCGCCTCTATTCGTCTCACAAGACACACCAATGTCGCGTGTAAATGGCCGCAGGTACGGGACGAGCGGGTCGGAGAACGAAGGCAGCAGATCACAGAAACGTTCCCGATTACAAGCTCTTGTTGCACAAAAGAAAAAGGAGAGGGAGGAAAAAGAACAGCAAGAAGCAGAACAGAAGGCAGAACGAGTGCAAAAACTCATGGACTCGAGGGTGCAGTTTACATCTGATATCGAAGCGGTAGATGAAGATGAAGATGATAATGGCGAAGCGTCACGCAGACTCACGCAGCAATCTCGTCCTGCGCGCAGAGCTAGTAAGAAGGCTATGCTGGAGATGAGCCGCGAAACGCAGCGAATGAGCCGTAATATGCAGCTGGCTCACCAAGCGACCACGAAGAAAAAGTTTACATTGAACAGTTTTATTGAGCGATTCAATCAGAAATGCAATGTGGAACAAGCGTCTTCAGCCCCAGACTCGATGTTGGAGACGAGGAATTCAGCAATCGCTAGCTCAGTGAATCACTCAGACAACGACAATGCTGAGCTGGATAGACATTCCACTCCTCCAACTTCTCCCTTGCCACATTCCAACAACGACGACAAGGCCCCTGTCGTTGACAATGACACCGACGAAATGTCATTTTTGCGAGATCTTGATCCAGCCTTGGTTGATGGACTCGATGAGATCCGAGTACACGTTGCTGAAAATACGCCAAAAGAAACAGCAGCTCCAGTTCCTGCTCAGAAACAGGATCTTAAACTTCCCATCGTCCCACCCAGCTCGCGCCCATCTAGCTCGCGTCAAGTTCGTGTTCAGCTCTCACGGCAGGCCGTAGCCGAAAACCAAAAGAACGACTCCGATTCCGATCTCGAGATTGTGACTTCTCCCGCCAAAGCCCGCAAGTTGGCTTTGTTTGAGAACTTTTCCGCAAAATCGTCCGCTGCATCTGATTCGCTCCGGAAACTCAAGTTGCTAGCACGGATTACTTCGCCCAAAAAGAATCGAGGAATGACTCGTGCCGACCACGAGGCTTGGTTACTGCGACAAGCGAGAATTCAAGCAGCACAGGAGAGGGAGGAGAAAATTGCGGCGCTCCGGGCCAAGGGTGTGGTCATCCAGACGGCAGAGGAGAAGGCACGTTTGGAGGACGATGTGGAGGATTTTATGGAAAAAGCACGTGAGGAAGCTGAAGAGATTGCGAGGAAAGAAAAGGCAGCGAAGAAGAAAGAGAGTGGAGAGGAGATTGCTGTTGAAATTGACAGTGAGGAAGACGCGGACTATGAAGAAAATGGGGACGAAGGAGAGGAGAACGGGGAGAATTCCGGAGAGGAAGAGGACGACGAGGGACTCGACGAAGAAGATGAAGTCTTGGATGAAGACGAGGTTGCTGCAGAAGACGAAGCGGACAGCGGTGAATTAATAGACGACCAAGCGGAAGATAAAAATGAATCAGAGCCAGAAGTCTCACAATTGGAGCAATCTACCCGTGGAGAACCTGCCGGAGTATCGCAGCGGAAACGAAGACCGAAATATGTTGTCTCTGACGACGAGGATGAGGAGCAGCCGAAAGTGATTGCCCAGACACCTGTGAAACCGCCTATTCCTGACCTTGGACAACCGAAAACACCACTTATGGGATTATCACAAGCCTTTGCTGCCACTCTTGCTGACGGTCAGGACGATGATGAAGAGCAAGATTCCCTTGCCGTTTTACGAAAAATGTCTGAATTTGACATGGAGATTGGTGACCTTCTAGAACAAGACTCGCAAGGCATTGTGCGCGACAGTCAAGTAGAGGATAGCGGATCTCTCGATCTACTCGCAGACTTTACTCAACAGGATGCTTGTATCATGGAATCACCACTTACGAGAGGAATGAGCGAGCTGTCTCAGATACCGGAACCAAGTCAAGACGTTGGATTTGTGATGTCGCCGTTTGACCAGCGGAAGCGCTTCTTGCCTAGCTCCACAGTTGACACCGTCCCTCTTCAACATCACGACTCTCCTATGGCCAAGCGAAGAGGAAGGCGGCTAAGACGTGGAGCTGTGCAACAGGTCTCTGATACAGAGGACGGCTTCCTAGTTAAACCCAGCGCTTTCGACGTGATGCGCAAAGCAGCGAAGAAACCTATTACGCCATTCGATAAGAAAAAGAGCGATGCAAAGCAGGTCGTCGATGAAGCAGCTGAAGAATCAGAGGACGAATATGCAGGGCTGGGAGGTGCAAGTGACGATGATTCAGGCGTTGAGGATGAGTTGGACTTGACGATGATCAATGACAACAGTGGAGAAGTTGTTAATGAGCGGGAACTCGCTGCTTTGAACGCGTATGTAGCCTTTGTGCGTTGCACGTGTATTGAATGGATGCTGACTGGAATGATAGCGAACGAGAAAGGCAAAAGGACGAGGGAGAAGTGAACAAGCTCCTTCGCGACATCACCACAGGTGCTCTTCGCCGAAAACGCGGCATGGGCGATGACCTTGATCTTTCTGACTCCGACGACGAACGCATTGCGGCCCGTCGCCGAGCTAAGCAACGAGAATTCGCGAAGATGCGCAAAGCATTGTTGGCCGATGACAAACTCATCAAACTCGCCGATGATCCGAAGAAACAGGCCTTTTTCAAATCAATCGAAGATCGAGAGATGGATGATGATCTTGATTTCCTGCGTGATGAGTACGGTGAATCCAGTTCTGATACTGGTGTGTTACTCGGTGCAGGGTTGGATGATAGTCAAAGCAATGGCGAAGATTCCGGAAAAGATGGACGGAAACGACCACTGGATCCAGCTGGATTGAATTCACTTAATCGTCCACCGGCGAAGATGCGCCGTACGAGCGCAGCAGGTGCAAAGAAACCGTCTACATTGGCGGAAATTCGTGCTCAATTGTCATCTCTTATCGGGGAGCCGGAGCAGCAGCATGAAGACGTGGAGATGATCCCGGACAGCCAGCCGGATCCGACTTCCGAAAATCAAAGCAATGACGATGACGATGATGGTGAAGATCCGCTAGCGCAGCCGGCACCTGCACAGTTCACGAACCCCCGCCGACGCGGCCGCGTTGTGGACCGTTTATCGCTCCGACGTGCCGCATCTTCGAATGCCGCATTATCAGCAGCCGCTGCAGCAGCTGGACCATCATTGTCGGCCAAACTCGCGTTCCACACGTCAACGACGGTGCAAGAGTTCAAACGCCCGCCGCCTCTACTTCTGCGACGTACCACGACAAATTCTTCTTCTTCCTCGTCTTCAACTCTCTCGGGCGGTAAGACTACGCCTGCGGCTGGTGCGGTGGTGAAATCTGGCGGACACGTTACTGGAAAGAAGGGTGCTGTCAATTATTATGCTGCTGCGAGGGAGAAGGAAAGAGAGTTACAGTTGAACAGGAACCGCATGAAAGAGGGAATGGCCAGTCTGAAGGCCATGGAGGAGCACCGGGCAAGTCGAGAAAGTGGTTTCACTGGAATCCTTGGTCGTACTGATGGGAGTGATTGGACTTAAGTAATTATGGTTGTGCTGCGTTAATTTGTGGGCGTTTAAAGGATGGCTGGGCAGGCTTAAAGGGGTTTATGTAGAAATAGGAACGTGATGAATTGATCTTAGTTGAGCTTTTGCTTTCTCCGTGAGCTCATCGTCAGACATCGTTTGAGCTGGTCAAGGTCCCATCTTCGGCTCCATCGCATTCCTCTTTCACCCGTTCCCGGTTCGTATGATATCCCATTCCATACTGACAATCCATTTTTGCGTCACCTTCGCAGGACTTTGAGTTTCGTGTTCTGGGACAACGCCCCCAAATGCAGGTTTATTTGAATCCAAAGACTCAGTTTCTATCTCCCAGAGGAGGCCTGGCCGAAGCCCAATCCAATCCCCCTTTTTAGGACTCTCCGCCGGACGGTGCACAGAAAACCCCGGCAATCCAAACAACAGTATGTTTCTATTATTCAAGTCAATGGGAGGTTGTACTTCAGACGGAGAAATCAGAGTGAATGGAGCCGGATGCCCAGGTTTAGCCTGCGCTAGTCCTCCTTGGTCTCGAGAACTTGAAGCCACGCTGCGCATTTCGTCAATCTCCGCGACGTATTGGTACTTCTCTCCATCGTGACGAATTTTTTCCTGGTCAGCCTGCGTTTGTGTTGATCCGGATAGCGAAACGGCAGTTTGATTCTGCGCAATTTGCTTTGCAGCGCCTAGTTCCAGAATCCAATTCTGAACTTTAGACGCCATGCCATCAGGAACGAAGTTATGCGCCCGGGGTTTGGAACGGCCATGTCGTTTTGAGAATCGAAACGGGACCGGGCTTGTTAGTAATGCAGAAATATTGGATTCTTCCACCTTGGGAGGCGTATGGGGCAATATAAACCGGGGCTTTGGTCTTTGTGTAGATGATTCGGCAGCCGTAGGTACATGATCTGGAGCGGTGTTATCGTTCCGATCAAGTGGCCATGGAGTCTGCGGTATCGTGGGAGTGAATGTGAATCGAGGAGGCCTCTGGGTGGCTGAATGTTGATTTACACCAACGGTGCCAGGCGGTTGAAAGGGAGTAGAAGGCATCCGACGAACGGTTGGGGAGACGAGCCCATCATCCAGCATTTCAGCAGACGACGACGTAGGAGACAAAGGCGGTGGTGACGGAGATGAGGATATTCGGTCAACCCCTTTGGCAACAGTGGGCCTCAAGTCCTCCTCGTTCACTGAGGTGATAGAGATACGGCGACGTTTTGGCCTATGCTGACTTGGCGATGCGGAAAGTTGTCTCTCCCGCCCAGAATCGGGCCCAAAATTGTCGCTAAAGTCAGGACATGCGCCCCCTGGTTGAGCGCTCTGTTTTGTGCCAGTGTCTTCAAATAGTAGTAGATCATTATCAGACTCTTCTTCAGAATCAGCAATCACTTCCTTCTGTATAACTTGCAGATCGTTTAGTCCAGCTTCCGCGCCATGACCTGCTCGATAGGCGGGAGAAAGGCTTTCGTCACTTTCATCTATCTCATCTTTTGGATCAATCTGCTCTCTTTCGCTGAACGCAAATCGAGGTGTCGCGGCAAACTGCTTTGCAGAGCCTGATGGTCCGGACGAGCCAAACACAAACCGTGGTGTTCGCGCTCCCCGTCGTTTCTCACTGGTAGATCCCTTCAGTGTATTGTTTTGACTAAGACCAAGGCCAGCTCGTATCGGAGTCTCCTAGGATCTATGAGCGTCTTCCCCCTGGTGAACTGGGGGGGACTGACTTGTGCATGATTCATGATGTCCAGGAATAAGTTCTTGTGGTGGTACTAAGAAACTGAGCTCGACTCCAGCCAAGCTATTATGTATGAAGACTCTGACTTATAGTGCCCTGTGCACATTCATCTTTTTGTAGTGGTCGGACATGTTCTCCTGAGGGGTTGCAGATGGTTGTTCTTCAACGCGAGGAACCTGGGCCGATGCTGTAGTTAGCTAGATGGGAAGCAACAGCTCTAACTCCGCAGCAAATGGTCTATTTATGGTAATAATTTAGTATCTTCGAGATGATCATAACGAAAGTATTCTTCGGCGAGATGAAATGTTGAAGTTGTGAGTTCGTGAGTTCGGGAGCGGAGAAGCTGCTTAGTCACTGGTCCCACGAGCACGTGAAAATTTCCTGTCAACATCTGGCCTCTCCGCTCCGCTCCACTCCACTCCACCCGTTAGCTTGTGCCACCACCTCCATAATCATCACCATGGTCCCGGTCCGCCGCCCTCGCACGCTCCTCCTCACCCTCGACGCCTTTAACACCATTTTTCATCCACGCCAGCCTATTCCAGTCATCTACACCCGCGTTGCGCAGGAACTCGGTGTTATCCCGTCCTCCGTAAAGCCCGATGTTGTGCAACCCGCCTTCAAGACCGCATTCAAGCGCAATGTCGCAAAATACCCCAACTATGGACGGGACACACCCGGATTTGGCGGACCGAAAGCATGGTGGGGAATTGTTATTCGCGAGTGTTTTGCGGAGGTAAAGGGCAACAAAACGACTGCGAATGACATCCCCGATGGGTTGGTGCAAGCGTTGATCAACATATTCCAAAGCGACGCTGGGTACAAACTGTACACTGATGTTGTGCCTTTCTTCAAGAAACTTCAGATGTGGAAAGACATGAAGAGGTCGTCTACGAGAATATTTAGGGACGAGAGGGATGGGTCGTTCGATCGGATCGTAGTTGGTGTGATATCAAACTCGGACGATAGGATTCCCAATATCGTGAGGTCGCTGGGATTGCGGGTTGGAAGTGCGTGGGCTGATAATGGTGATCTACTACCTTCAATTGAGGACGTGAATGAGGCCGCAAAGCGGGGTCACGATATCGATCTTATTGTAACGAGTTATGAAGCTGGCAAGGAAAAGCCACATAAGCATATCTTTGACGTTGCCCAAAAGCGTGCGGAAGAACACCTGACGACAACAGGCCACATTGTCGATCCGCCATTTTTGGCCGCGCCATATGATCGCTGCGTCCACGTTGGGGACGATTATGGAGATGACTACCAAGGAGCGGTCAACGCTGGCTGGGATGGGTTCTTACTGCTGAGAAAGGATGTTGAGATACCAGAACCGGCACGAAACTTGGCGAACTCGATTTCCGATTTAGATGACTTATTCTCATTGTTGGGCATGGAGGATCACAAGGGAGACTTTGTATGAGTCGATAGGATTATATCCTTGCACAGGACGGCTCTGAAATATTTCAGGCGCTAATATTCACAAAATCAGAGGTTGTCATGATCCCCCCCCCTCTGATATCACCTTCAGAGTATCAAGAGCGAGCCTGCAACCCCATTTTAGCAACTTCTTATCCTTCTTAGAAGTTACAACATCTGATTTTGCAACGACTTTGCGAATAAAGTATATGAGTCCTGGGATAACCTGTGGCGTATCTCGTGTCTTCAAAAATAAGTCAACGAGCGGCTTTTCATCGAAACCATTGTCTTCAGATGCACCGGCTTTTTGTTCCTTGCGCAATATTTTTTGTTGCGTCTGTTGCATGGCTGTGATCAACAGCAGCTCGACAAACGCCTTGGTCTTCGGCTGCAAATACAGGAAGTCAAGTGTTTTCAGAACCCCAAGCGTGAGGCCTCCGTCAGCTATGAGAGAACCATAGAGTTTGGCCAGATTGACAACGGCTCGCATGCTCAACGACCGGTCTTGGTCATCATCTTCGTCACCGCTGGGGTCGTCCTCATCCAGATTCCCACGCTCCCCCATTCTTTTAAAGGCATCCCATAGCGAGAACTGGAAAGCCATCTTCATTTTCCTCTCACCGCACAACTTTCTAGCGATTAGAGTGTAATATGGGTTGTACGTCTCCTCCTCAGAAGCGCAGCGTATGAGAACCTGCGGTACCTCGGTTTCTTGATTGCGTTTTAACCGAAGTTTCGTCAGCCGCACATGTGCGTCCTGGTAGTCAGATGCGGACATGATGGCGATGAAAATAGACCGGCGAACTTCAGTGTTCATCCTCTGGCTCTTGGCTAATTGGACTAGGTCAACTGTCTTTTCATCGCCCAAATCATCATCCAACGTATCTGGAAACACAGCATTTGGATTAAGACTTGTCTTAGGGGCATCAGATTCGCCAGATGGTTCAGCCTTCCAGCTCACACCAACGAGCCACCATTTGCCCCTTTTCTCGGAATTGCGTATGTCAGCGCGACCTATCCTCAGTGGCTCACTTGCCCTGATGTTTCTTGTGTTGAGGGAGCCAAGAATCTTTCTCATCTTGGTGAGATGCTCCAAGGATATGCTGGCCCCGGGAGCATTTTTTAACCGATTATTTTTCAGATCAGTAATAATTTCAATCATGAATTTCGTGCGGACCGATAGGGCAGCTTCTCCTATTTGCGCGATGGCCGGTTGAGTGAGAAGGACAATGTCTTTTAGGGCGGAGGGATCGTCCTGTCGCAGCTGGGGACCACAGTCTATATTGGGTTAGCAAAAGACCAAGACTAGTAAAGGTAGGAATAAACGCAGTACTACTTACTTCTCACAACCTTTAGGAGCAACTCGGTGTTTACCTCGTTGATCTGTTTTAAGAACAAACGGATGTAATCAAACATCAAGCTGCATCCTATGACGTGGAAATTATATAAATGAGATAGAAGTGATATCAAACTTGTCATGTCTTTCCTGCTGGCATCATCTTTATCTTCCCTTTCGTACATAGCGTCCAGCCGCTCCACAATATTCTGCACGAATTCGGCTCCGAATTCCATGCCAATGACTTTGTACACTGCTGCAATAAACCCAGCTTGCAGAATCACGAAAGTATCGTTCAAACTGCTACCGCAGCATACCATGCCAAGTAACAAGTCGATCAGCATCGAGGTCACACTGTGTCGTGGATAATCTTGGTAGAGTTTTTCGATATCCCCAAGTATTGATATCATGTTAGCTTCCGACAACTTGTTCAAATGGCCCTGGATCTGTCGCCGGAGTCGCATGGTAGATTCAGACTCGGTGGACAATTGGAGACGCTTCGACGGGGGTATGTATTTGGCAGGGGGTGCGTCACTAATAGTGACGGGCGCACGGTATGGATTCTCCTTTTGTTTCGTCTTTTGCACAGTGGAGGCTTCTTCCTCCTTCTGCTCCTCGTCGTCGAACCCTTCGAAGTCGCTCTCTGCGTCGTCACTAGCGTCTTCATCATCCTCTTCGTCAAGGCCTTCTAATATGCCGTCCATGTCGTCTTCATCGACATTCATATCCTCGCTGGCGTTACTTTCTTCCTCGTCAGAGCCAGCATCCAATTGAGCCTTTTGTCTCTTCTTTTGTAACCATTCATCCCCTTCTCTCTTCCGTTTCTTAGTTTCCGTTTCCGAGTCCGACGCCAATTCGCCTAGCAGGTCTGCCAGCCCATCCTCCATAAAAGTCTTTGGTAGTTTCTTCTTGCCTTTTAGGCCTAATTTCTTCTCCAAAGCAGCAATTTCCGCATCGTCCTCTGCGAGCTTCTCCTGCACGGCGCGGGGAACCTTCGAGGATGTTGGCGGCGTTTCGGCTTCAGCGACTTTATCGTCTTCCTCCTCGTCCCCCTCGTCCAGGTCAATTTCAAAGTCAGATTGCTCCGGCTCATCTGGTTCAGCCTCTTCCACATGTTGCCTCTTCTTCAGAATCGACTTCGGGTGCCCCTCAGCTCTCGCTGGTTGCGATTTCGTCCCCCTCCCAGCACGCTCTGTATTATCATCATCTTGTCCCCTCTGGTTGGATTCCCTTCCTTTCCCTGTTGTCCGTTGGTCCTTCTTCTGCGAGCGTTCTGCTTTCCGGCGATCTTTTCTGGTGAAGCCGTTGCTTGAGGACCGATTCTTCGCTTTGGATGCGCCAGGCTTGTATTTGTCCTCGATGCCCAGTTCCTCGCGGAGCTGCCGGGGCAGCCCTGTCGTATTATGTGTCGGTCGGCGCATGATGGCGGAGGACAATGTGACTTGCTAAACAGCACCTGGAGCTCTGCGACAACGTGCGCGACGGGCGGAGCTGACGTGAGTTTTCTGAAATATTTAGATGTGATCCGT
This sequence comes from Aphanoascus verrucosus, assembly GCA_014839905.1. Classification (NCBI taxonomy): domain Eukaryota; kingdom Fungi; phylum Ascomycota; class Eurotiomycetes; order Onygenales; family Onygenaceae; genus Aphanoascus; species Aphanoascus verrucosus. The sequence goes on along the minus strand of JACRYM010000042.1, from coordinate 39,953 downwards.
GCGTTCTGGCAGCGGAATTTCGGGCTTGGCAACATCTCGCATCACAATGACGGTTAACTGTCCGAGTCTCCCTCCGCGCCATAAATTTCTCTGCGACCGGAACGATTCAGCAGCTTCTGCGAAACTAACTTGTGTTTCTTTGCTACGGACTCTCCGCGCCAGCTATCAACATTGCCTCTCCTTCCGCTCAAACGCTCACATCCAATCCATCATGACAACTCACCATCTCTCGCATGATGAGGTACGCTCTATCCCTTCACCTCTCCACGCAGGCATTGCTAACCTTTCTACACAGTTCTTTACTCACCTCAAAGCCCTCCTAGCCAACCAATCCAGCTCTCTCCGCGGCTCCGTTTTCCTCACCCAAAAGTCACTACCCCCCACTCCACCAACCGAGTCTACCACAACTAAAGCCACCTCCGACGCTGAAACCACAACGACCACGACTACCTTTCCACCTGGTCAATCTCCCGTACTGATCCGCGCGTCAAACGGGCGTCACAAGACGGCGAAAGTGAAGGCTTCGACGGTCGTGCAGCCGGATGAACTAGAGGCGTTTTACACGAAATATGCGGAATTGTGTAAGGCGGGGATGGTCGGACTAAAGAAAAGAGATCGGAGCGGGAAGAAGAAGGGAAAGGCAAAGGTCAAGGTTACAAAAGGATGAGGCAGTCAGCTTTGGGTCTGAGGGACTGATTGACCTGTTGCTCCAAAGGAGGGCCAGCGCGAACCACACGAGGCGGATTCGCAGGATTTTGATGCGATTTTGTGTGCGAGCTTTATGATGCATTTGTTTGGCGTTAAATGGGTTTTTCGAGAGGACTTACGCTCGAATCTCTGGATTTGTTGAGACATTGGGTATACTCAACCCCGCGCAATGGATTATGATTGTTGCGATATCCGGCAATATGCAAGCCTGCGATATTTTGCTGTTGGATTAAGGACGTGGGCATGGATTAGGTTATGCTACCCAACATTAAATATCTGAAAAATAATACAAGTACATTCAATGGAAAATGCTTCAATGAGATCGTGCCACGTTATCCATGTGCAGATGAAAACGCCAAACCATACACCAAACAAATACAGAAATATTGCAACAAAGGAAATATCGATACATCGAAAGACTGGTGTCAGTGCGGAGAATTAGATGACAGCGAGGGTATTACTTAAAGATCTTCATGTTATGAGAACAGGCGTTCTTAATCCACTTCGCTCGAGGAGACAGAGTCTACTGAGTGATCTCTTTCATGTCTAAAAGACGAGCTTCGAGACAGAGGATTTCCAAAATCATCTTCGCTCCAGATATCATCTGTGCGGGAGGGGAATCTTCTCGACCCAGGACCAGCTGAGTTACAAGCATGATCCCCAGTGGCCGTTTCGGCGGCAAGTCTCAAAAACATAAGCAAAAGATGGATTGGCGGCCCAAGAACGAAGGTGTAAGTCTTCTCAAAGATTGAATCAATTACATTATTGATGGGTGATCTTGGGACAGGCGTGTATAACGTTGAAGATGGTGGTAGCGGGGAAAAGGAGCGTTGTCTTGACGCACGAATGCGCCGGCGGATTATCGAATTCGGGTTCTCTATGGGCACTGCCGAACTAATATGAGTTACGGCATCAAAAGCCGGAATGTTTGCATCAGGCAATGCCAGGAGCTCTGGAGAAGACTGATCTATTTCAATAAGTGGTTCGGAATCACTTGAAGGTTCGTTTACCGTTCCGGGGACGATGGTTGCCACGGAAGCGTCTCGAGTATGACTCGGCGTCGGGTTCACATGAGATGGAACCTCAGGGATAGGCATTTGAGGTGAGGGCGGAGTGGAATATGATGGCGATGGAGGTGAGGGAGAAACATCAGCAAGTGAGTGAAACGAGGAGCCGCTCGAGGCGACGCTGCCATTCCCATCGCGGCTTATCCTATCGGGCTTGGGCTCCGATTGAAACTTTGCGAGAAGAGTTTCGAATTTCGGCGCTGGCTCTGAAACCACTCGAAAGCTCCCCCTTTTGGGAATCCAGATCGGTGTAGATCGGCAGTCTAGCGAAGCACGTCGGCTTGCAGGAGGCAGACCCCAGCTTCGTTCACTCTGCCTATCCGTCTCATCTCCGACGCTCTCGAAATCGCTTGGGTCACGGTCTTCAGACGAAACACTTCCATCAAAATCCGGTGGTCGCACCGGCATGCCTAACGCCGTTTTCGGTCGCCATGCCCGTTTCTTCTTCGGGGTTCTGGCTTCTTCCGGAAGCTCCACGGAGAACCCCCGTTTAAAGGGGCAAGGAGTGATTTCATATCGGATAGTCTTCGAGAGTACTTGTTTCCATTCCTCCACCTTTTTCATATGCTCCTCCGTCTCAAACGGAAATTCAACGCGGTAATATGTGAGTTTCCGAATCCGGAGGACAAAGGTGGACTTGGCGTCGACGCACCAACACTGACAGTTCTTGAGAAGTGCATAGACAACGTTTCCCGACTTGAGGAATGCAGCTGACCCAGCTATGTTTTCTATCCTCAAAACACCAATCGCGGCTATTCTCTCGGACCGCGTTCTCCAGGGCAACGTTTCTATCGCATCGACAGGATAATCGAGGTCAGGGAGGATGGGGCTTAAACTGGACGACTGCGGAAGCTCGAATTTTATGATGGTCGCCGAAGGATGGTAGAATAAAAGATCGTCCGGAGGGATCGAGATGTTCGCCGCATCGTATGAACCGAGGGTATGCCTCGTTCGGTGAGGTCTTGAAGGGACTGTGAATGATCGTTTGAGGGGTTGCTGGACTGGCTCCGTCATCATGTGCAGGCGGACTCCATGGAAGAAGAGAAACGAGCGGCTGGACGAGTCAACTCCAAGCGTGATATTTAGGCTGGACTAATGATATGGTCGCAAAAGTCAGCAACAAAAATGACAGGCGAAGCTGTTGGGGGATGCACGATCACATCACACCCTCGCAAGCGGGGACAGATCGCGCTTATTTAGCCGCCAATCGCCAAGCCACACCATCCAGCGTTTCACAAAAATGTCACCTGCGACTTGCGACGGGTAGCAGATGATTTCACTCCGCATGCCGAAAGATCCTTAGAGGCGGTTAGGCAGAACATGAACGAGAATGAGGTACCTGAACCGTACTTATTCGCAAGTCACCTAACTGGGAAACATTTGAACAGTTTCGCGATTCTTGTAGGCGCCAGACTGCCCTACATTTCGTTCATTTGTTTCCTCGCCCCAAAGGTCAAGTTTGGCTATGTATCTGCCAACATAGCACTTCGTGGAATCAAAGTACTGCCTACAGGATTTTATTAATTCGACCATATACCCCAGCTGGGCACGAGTGAGACAGGGCATCTCAGATTCTACCGAACCCCTTCGTCAATGTTCACCTCGTGGCCGCCGCCCCATCAGAAAGCCCTAGTGTCACTCAGCATGGGAAGAAGTACAAGCCTCCCTTGACGATGCCGCCCATGCGAACATGAGATATTGGACGATAGCCTTTTGGCCCTTGAGTTATGTCAAACTCGCCGGTGGACCCTAGCAGGTTTTGTTTGCGCATCCGGCTTGACTTGGTATCGTGTGCCATTCACTTTATATCCCGAAGCCATGGATGTTGCAATGCCTGCTCTGCCGTTATTGCCGTTGGGCGCGTTCTGTGGTCAATGGTCAGAAGGTAACGAATGAAATCAACACAGTCTCTGGGCGTATTGGCTCTAGCAAGTTCTTCGTCAAGAGATCCGATTTTGATAAGACCTCGCCTCACAAAGAACTCTGCAAGGTCAAATTCACTTTTATACTTGGGGCTTTCGTCTCGTTCTAATGGCCCCACGAGCTTGATGATCTTGCCAATAACCCAGGCGGATTTGTTCACGTCAAGAGGGATCTCCTTGACACGAGAGTCCTGGTCCCAATTCCCGAAAATAACTCGGTTGGCGAAGAAGTGCGCTAGCTATGTCAAATGGTCAGCAGTGTGTTTGGGGAGCAGACATGGAAATCGTTGAACTTACAGTGACACCAACAGACCACACCTGACAAGGAGGTGTAGGCAACACTCCCTTCCAGATCTCAGGGGCACGAATTTGAACCCCTTGCAATCGAAAATCATCAAAGCCCTCGGAAGCGATTACTAATCTAAGTGAGTGTTTATTCTTTTTGAGAACCAGCCGAAGCGACATACCGCCTCCAAGATCGGCGAGTTTTACCGTAGGTTTTGGCGAGTCCACATTGGAGACAAGGACATTGTTCGGGTTGATGTCTTTCACTTTGATATCGGTTTGCTGAGAATCTACTCAGATAGATTTACACATACCTGCATGAACACCAATAAAGTGCCCATCCAGATCCGAGAGGGCTTTGACGGCTTCAAGGATGGACTTTGCAGTGAGCTTGAGAAAAGGTTGGCCAAGTTCCTGCGCTCTGGCCCTTACTGACCATAGGTCGGTATCGAGGCATTCAAGCACCGTGCAATGGTCTGTGCCATTATCAACAACTTCAAGCAACCCGCGGATGTAGGGGGAATTGGTGACAGAGCAGTAGGTATAGCAGTTGGCTTCTGTTTGGTATATGATGCAGTCAGGACTTCCTGTCTTGATTATTACCCTTTGGATCAATTTTCGGTCAGCAAATGCATATATCACTCTTGATGGGATCGAAGTAAAGACGTTGGGTGGGGTGTACGGTGTGTTAGTTCCCACTGTCAAAGCTTTGAAGACATTTTGCTTCAGTGCTTTCACTACCTGATATGAGCCACGGTGGCCGTTAATGAGCACCCTTTGGCCCTTTGTGAACAGTTCGTAAATGGGACGAGACATGTCGGGAAACTGTCTGTTGCGCGGATGATGCATATACTGTGTAGTACGGAGTACGAAGTACCATCCGTGTGGAAGCCTGCGGGTCGGCGGAAGCTACCACAGTTTGAATTGCGCTTGATTGGCATTCCAACAATGGGGCGGAGAATCTGGAGAGAATTCCGGATGCCAAGACGTTGACCACCTGCACTCCCAAGTTCCAACTAATTACGGAGAACAGTTAGGCAGTGAATCGGGACGCTCAGATCACGGAGTACGGAGTAGCTTATTCTACACAGAAAAGAATATGAACATGCCTTTCAACTCGATACTTTAGAATTTTCTCATATATGAATTTGTGAACCAAGGCAATCGAGACATGCACCTATCAAAGCAGCAAACGAATAGTCCGCTGAAAGCCACGAGTTGCTGATGTCCCGAACACCACTCACACTCATTGCCCACTGTCCTATTTATTAAATTACTCCTTGCTATGAGGTTTCCAGTATTCAGACTGGAATTCTTGACCAAACCGACGGAGCCTATTAGCTGAGATTTCACCAACCGGATTCCCCCCCCCCCCTTAGTACCCGTGGACTTGACGATCAATTGGGAGAATATTCAAAGCGATGTTAATCGTCAGTACACTGCTATAGAGCTGTGTCAAAACTGTACAGTATCAATTTGAACGGCGCTGGGTCTCGCATGATGGGACCTATGAGCTGGTTCGAAGTAACTGCGTGTACCATAATATCTTGACATCAACCCGCCTGTTGGAACAGCGCGAAGTCAGAAGCAGACGGCGGCATGCATCAACTGCTCATAATTGTCCTTGAGCACCACTGGGCTACGAAGGTTCAGCTACCTTTCGGGACCTGGCACGTAGAACCAACGCCCCCCATAAGTGTCGATATTCTCTCATCAGGTCCGTGCTCAGGAGAAATCGATGTTCTACTCTGAGTGCCAAACTGAGGAGGACATGCTGCATTGTTGACAAGCTAAATAGCCTGCACGTATGTCAAAATAATTTTAGCGTCGTCAGCCGGCATCTGGCACATTTTGAGACGGCCACATTGCCCTCATGTTTGGGTCAAGCGCATACACTCTGACCGAATGGCTGCTGAGAACCCAATTGGAGTGGAGGTCGGATTGATGCCTTAAAAGGAATTTAGTCGTAACCTCCCAGAACTCTCTAGGTTACTTGAAGCAATTGTGCGAGGTACCCCCGAGCTCTCAGTCTTATCAGATCTACCCTGGATCACTGCTCATTTGGCACGCGATCCTGCATACTCTCTCTGGAAAGAGCGCATCGAGAAGGGGCTGATTAGATATCCAAACGGTCCTCCAAGAGAACATCTCCAAGGTATCCTGGAGACTTGACTGTGTACAAGACAGAAACTTAGCGAATAGCCTCCCCAGCACTCATCGATAAGCCAAGATTCGAAGCTCGGCAGATTGATGAGATGAGAGAGAATGCTTGTCAAACAGGACTCGACAAATCGAGACCACCGATCGCAGGACGATGAAAGACCTTGTACATGGCCACAGGAGGATTTTGAACCCCGGGGGTGAGTTATTTCAATAAGATGCACAGCAGTCCTGGTTGCTGCCCACGGAGATGGCAATTCTGCAACTCCTGAAGCGGGCTTCTCGCAGACACCTCGAACCCGTGTTTTTCACCAGAACAAGGCTTTAAACTAGCATTCAGCACAGATCCTGCTCTGCCCTGTATTGTTTAACTTTCCCGGCGGCAGAAATGTCATTTCAGCGGAAGCAAGACACGGATACTGTTAGTGTCCTCGCTATCTACGGGCAAGGTCGTCACCGTCCATCCCCGTATTCTGGGCGCTCTATGCCGAGATCCAAGAAACGCATCCTGGAGAGCATGGATATTTTTTCGGCTCTAGCTTACCGTGAACCTGGCGCACAGATGGTGTACCTTCGGGTATTCTTCGCGCAGCTGACCTGAGCAGGCCGAGTTTCGCTCATGCGGCAGCCCAGCCGATAAACGAGGAATCTGGCAGCCTGGAGCTGCGAAAACGCAGGAAAAAAACTACAAAGGATGACGAATCCTTCGTGCCTTTGCCACGAGGGGAATGTTTGATATCCGGGGTTGGAAATGAATTTGACAGATGAGCTCCGCTTGGCTGGGCTTGGTGAAGGCGATTGCAATGTCGAGGATCCCATGAGCACGGAGCTCATGTCAATGCGTCCAGGTTTATGCCATGCAAAGAGTGACACTTTAACATGTGTTTTTCAGTCAAGTGTGTATCTTCCAAGCTTGGGGTAAATGAAGGCCACGCAAGCACCACTGCTGAAAAGGAAAAAAACACCAAACATGACATCCCGTCAGTCAAAACTGCTCAAACCCCTCAGAGAGAGTCAAAAATAAGCTCTATCATCCTCTCCCTCAGCATAATCGTTGCATCTCCAAGTCACTTGAGACTCCGACGAACAGCAAAATTTCCGGCACACGAAAAGTCTCATCGCGAACTCGCTCTTGCCCGTTTTTTTCAGGGCTGGTGTTTTTGCTTTTCCTGTCTGGGGTTAGTGCCAAGCTTGATTTCCCAGGTTCCCGTTGATTGGATATATTTGCGCTATGTGGGGCTAGCCGCTCATTTGTCACTTTAGCCGCATTGTGCACGCGTGAACGCGACGAGGTGACAATTGAGTGCAGAAATACGAGATGGAAAGGCGATGGCGGTGATGGAAAGAGTCCATGGCGACATGACTCCTCCTGAGGTCAAAGAGAATGAGCAGTTGTGATTTGTTATATTGGAGTCAGGGTCTCGCGTTACCGATCGATCGCCGCGTTTATAAAATCCCCGAGCGACGCTGCGGCATGTGCCATTGGCATCATCTGAGCGCAACGCGACCGTTCATCTGAAGAATCGAGATAGAAAAAACGCGTGTACTACTTCGTACGACTGGCGAAATAACAATGGACGCGACAGGAACAATCGTGGCGAAAATGATGCCTGTCCGCAGAGCTGCAAAGATTCAACACCGGTTCACGTCTACCGATACGACAGCCAAGGCTGTCATGCCCCAGCCGACACCTCCTTCAATCTCGAAATATCCTTATCCGCTTGAACAAGAAGTTCTTATGCGATCTCTCCAGCGGATTTCGAGTCACCCTTCGTTGACCCCGTACCGGCGACTCGTCTACCGCACTCTCCTCTCCGTCCCTCGGGGCCGCTGGACGACGTACGCATGCCTCTCCGCACACCTCTCCTCGTCAGCACGAGCCATAGGCAATGCGATGAGGACAAATCCTTTTGCACCGGAGGTGCCCTGTCACCGGGTGCTTGCGACGGACCGCACGATTGGCGGGTACAAGGGGAAGTGGGGGAACGGGGGTGAATACTCTGTTGAGAAGACGAAGCTGCTAAAGGGCGAAGGGGTTGTGTTTGACGCAAAGGGCAAAGCCGATGGGGAGATTTTTCGGGATTTTTTGGACATGGGTGCGCTGCTGGTGGGCAAGTTGGCCAAGTAAAAGGGAGCTTGGCCTTCGCCAGGACGCAGTATGTTGGCAGGGAAGGGAGTTCATTCAGGTAGCACTTTTTACAAGTCTAGAGCGAATTGGCATTTTTGAAAAAGTGAACAGAAAAAGGTTTCTCCTGCCAGTGACAATTGCCCCGGACATGTTTGTAGCAAGTGTTGTTGTCTGCTTCCGCCGCTGTCATAATTACAGAGAGCGACTTTCGCGGAGATTTTCCCGCCCCGTTGCGTCATTTCAGGGCACTCTGGGCGGAGGGCTTGGCGCGGACTGCCAAGGCGTTCCAGCGCGGTCATCGATCGAACGCGAACTGCTTCACCACTCCTGAACCCCTGGCTTCAGCGTGCAGCCCCGACAAGAGTCCACAACATTCGGCTGCATTTTCTCGCAGTGCAGACAGCGACGGCTTCATGGTGCCACTACCTTCGCTGTCACACTCCGTGCCCTCCCGTCTTAGTTTTCGCCATGGTTTCTGGCGTCTTCCACGCGGCTGGCGAGCACCAGGCCGACCAGGATCCAACGGCGCTGATGATCGACGATGCAGCAGATGCTTGACGCTTGCTTAATTCAACGCATTAACTGTTTTCTTGGGAGGGAGGCAGGCAAACGGGTTTACTGTCTGCGGGATTAATCTGGACTTTATCTCCTCAAACGCGAGTCCAGCACATGGCGTCCTTCGAAACCGTTTACAAACGGGACCTCTGTCCCTCAGGGCCATTCCCTATCTAGGACGGACGAAAGCAGTGAAATATGTTCCAGAACGAGGCCATTGCCCCTTTGGAGCAGGCCGGCACGCGTGCTGCTCGTCCCCGCTGCCCCGATTCGGCGAGGAGTGACACGAACTTGCCCTTTTCATGCTGCTTGAATCACGGTTGATGCAGACTTGACACGCCCTTGCCCGCCGCTCCCCTGCGCAATTGCCGCTTTGGCGAGGACTCCTGGCCCGCCTGCTCGATCAGGGTCGCATTCTGGATGCAGAAATTACATAAATAGTCGCTGGCTGGCTCCACTCGCCGGGCTGCTGTGTTCGGTCAGTTCGCGGGTTGCTGCTGTTCAGGGAACGTAATATCCGAACTGCTTCTTTTCGTTCTTTTCCGCCTTTTTCCCTCTTTTTTCTCCTCTTTTCACTTCTTTGTTCGCACTTTGGCTGCGCCTTTGAAAAACCTCTCCGGAAGAGCTTTCACTCACTTTCATTTCACAATCCCGTCAACATGAAGCTACTATTCCCCGTCCTGTTGCTTCTCAACGCTCGTTCTGCCCTTTCCTCTTGTGCCCATGGCACGTTCCTTCATCCTCGTAACGAGAATGGCTTCGGAGAGTTACCTAACTTCGACTACGGTTCGACTCGAGGCCCCACGAATTGGCACTCCATCTCGCGGGATAACATTCTCTGTGCCACTGGTCTTCAGCAGTCTCCTATCAACTTGGACCGCAGCATCCCCATTGAGCCAGCCGGGTTCATTCGCTCCAATATCCCCAGACAAGATATTCGATTCCAGAATCTAGGAACCACTGCGGAGGTGGTGCTGGGCGGAACTACTCTCGTGGGTGGAGTGGGCGAGTTCAGACTGGAGCAATTCCACTTCCACACGCCCAGTGAGCATCGCATCGGTGGCCAGCACTTTCCTTTGGAGATGCATTTGGTTCATACTCAGATTGGTATGTTGCTGCTTTTCACCTGCCTCCCACAGACATCTGGTGATGACTAACACGGACTAGGCAATCCATCTCAAATCGCTGTCATTGTCGTGCTCTTCCAGCTCTCCAACCGTGGTGGCTTCTCTGATATCGAACGCATCATCGCTCAGTCGGCTCGCATTGGCAGACCCGGTCAGCAGATCGGCCTCCGCGGCATGGACTTTAGCCTTCTCTCCCGCACCATCTCCTCCCTTCCGTCCTTCAGATACACTGGAAGTTTGACCACTCCTCCTTGCACAGAGGGAGTTGTCTTCCTGGTTTTGGTTCAACCCCTGTTCATTGGTGTCGATTTCTTCAACCAGCTCAAGGGTGTCACTCGTTTCAACTCTCGATTCATCCAGGGTAACATTCCCGCCAGACAGAACGTCCTCCTTTCTGGGTTGCACAATGTTGGCCTCACCAACCAGCAGTGCAATCGTCTCACCAACGGGCAGCCTATCTTCGGCAATAATGGCCGTGGCCGGGGTCGTGGCGGCAACCGAGGCCAGGACCGTGACCGGGATCAGGATCGCGATCGTGACCAGGACCGCAATCGACAGGAGGTCGTTAGCACCATTGTCAGTGGAAACGTGACTCAGGTTATCACCCAGACTTTCGATAACCAACAAACCGAGACTGCTTCCTTCACTGCAACTACCACTGAGCAGTTTGACCAAAGCACTACCACCACGGAGAGCGTCATTGCCACCGAGACTGCCGTTCAGGGTGAGCAGGACCAGCAGCAGGATCAGCAAGATCAGCAGCTGGACCAGGATCAGCAGCAAGGGCAACAGGACATTGACCGCGATGATAACGACCGGGATGACAACGATCGCGATGACAATGATCGGGACGATGATCGGGATGACAATGACCGAGACGATGACCGGGATGACAACGACCGAGACGATGACCGGGATGACAATGACCGGGACGACGATCGCGACGACAATGACCGGGACGACGATGATTTCCGCGGCCAGGCTCAGCAACTCGACCAGGGTCAAGACATCAACCAGGGCCAACAGATTGAGAATGTCGCTACCCAAACTCAGGTCATTGCTACTGGAGGCGCTGTTGCGTCCGCTGCCGTTCTCAGTAACGAAGGTCTGAGCCCCTTTGGCCGAAGAGCTTTCTAGAAAGCTGGTCGAAGTACAAAGTAACAAAAAAAAGAAGGATGACTTGATGATGGCTTGATTCCGATATTGTTTTATTCTGACTGCATTGTGGTACTTTTTTTTATTTTCCCTTCATGTTTTAACCATCCTGCCTATCTGCCTTAGGTTATTTACCTACCCTTGATATCCAATTGAGCAGCTCTCGTCCGAAAAAGATCAGAGCCCACTACGAGCGAATGCGTTTGGGAATGTGCTGTAACTTATGTACCGTATTACGTAACTTGTTAAAGAACTACACCGTGACAGCAACCAGATACTACTCTCAAACCGATCTTCAAGACCAGGGCTCATTTATTACGAGAATCGACATGGTCTCAAACCTGATCTGCTCTCTTGTTGTGGCATAAGCTTCTCGTGCTGCACGCTTAGTTCACCGAGATATGGAGATAAGCAACGACCAGCTCGTATTTTGACCGGGGGTGTGGCTGGGCGTGAACTAGGACCCCTGGCAATATCGGTGAACAGCGTACATGTACAATACGATGGGGATTAGTACTGTGCTGTTATGTGCCGTATCTTGAATTATAAAAGTCTATGAAGGAGAGGGGATACGAGTTCAATTCGGATATATAATAGATATTGTACGTACGGGTGGTCTCGAGATGATCGAGGTGCGAATTCTATCAAAGACAAACGGAGATACATTGGTATATACAGTACATACATACAAGTATGGACACATCTACGTTCAAGGCAAGACGAGAGACTTCATGCATTGATGAGACGTCGTAGCACTCTGGGTGATTGCGTGCATTGCTTGGAGAGTATTAAGGGGAGAAGAATAAACCAAAGGACAGAGAGCACTCGAACTTCATCGCTTTATTTAAGAGTCCTATGTTTGCCAGCCACAGCCAACCAGTCGATTGTAGAGCACTTGACAACGAACGGGCCAACCACCTGGAGACGAGGTCACAAAACGCGGCTCCATGGCCCGACCTCGGACGGGGTTACTAACACATAGTTGCTTAGTCGTTCACCGGAGCATCGTGATCCACGATCGCACTTGCCATTTGACGGAGGAGATAAATAGAGTAGAAGGAGCGAGGGAGAAAACTGTAGTATTATCTTTCTGTCGCTCGCCAACATCCAATCTCTGGATTGAACACTCGTGCCTAGAAGACCGATGCCGAGGCACGGTAACCGACAGGACGGAGGAAGTCCAGAACGACGTTGAACGAGTTCTGACAACGTGTATATAGCAACAAATTTTCTGTGGGAATATTAGACGCACTTAGAAGGAAATAAAAATGAAAAATAAGACAATTTAGGTTCATCCATTCATCGTCTGTCGATGAACGGGGATTCCAATTAGTAACAAAGATGTACAAATAGCAAGCAAAGTCAAAACAGCCGACAACAAAGTGGTACAGACTCGGAAAAGAAACAAAGTCGGTAATATACTACATATCCATAAGCCCTAGAACGAGTACAAAAAAGAAGACAGATGCGAATTAGTCTATGATATGGGGTAAGACAAAGCGGCAGTCAAGGAAAATGTAAATGCGGTAGGAAATGAAATCTCAAATGACCCAACGCTATGCAGGTGGTGCTCACTGGTAAAAGCACTGGAGTTAGTACACGCTAAAGCGAATCAGAAAATGGCGTCTGCGATATAGAAAATTGCAGTCGAACCGGCAACATCACTCAGGAAATTATGCTCAGGAACCAGCCGAGCAGAGCGTATGTTGTCCGGGAACACGTGAAAAGGGTTCATCGATGTTGACAGGATGATTGAGCGCGTTTCGTAGCAAGTCACGAACGGTTTACTCGCGGCGCTGAGATTTTGAGGACCGTTTCGCCAACTTCATGCAATGAAATTGGCGCAAATGTTCGATGAGGTGGTCCTGCCGGGAGAACCCTTGGTCGCCTTTTCGGGTACATCGAGGTCGGGGACAATCCAACATGACACCGTCGCGGAAGTGGACGGAAACTTGATGACGACTCAAGTCGGCGGGCCGACTGAAGCTGCTCTCGCATCCGGGATGAACGCAGATGTACCTGGGGCTTGACCTATGTGGAAGTTAGTTGTTATTCGGGGTATTGGATTGTGATGTAGACCACATACCTTGGCTGCGAATCCTGTCTCGAAGATCGAGATGAGGTGCGCTTCATTTGGGAGCTTTCCGGCTCATCGTCTTGAGTAGCGTACTCAGTTGAAGTTGTGTAGCGACTTGACTGACTTTGCGAAGGCGAGTATGAGGAACTGCTATCCGTTCGGTAGTAGGCAGACGAGGTACTTGATGTTGTTTGTCTTGAGGAGTTGCTATCAGACGACACGGAGTAAGTCATGGCGGGTGCGGGCGACTGGTCGTAGGGTGCGACAGAGGAACGAGGTTGCTGGGACATGACAGGAGAGATGTAATCTTGGTAGGCCATTGTTGAAGTTGGCAAATGTTGATTAACGGATGGAAGCGATCGCTGTTCGTACTGGCGAAGATGACTGTTATGTTGATTATAGGAATATGACATGTGCTTCGAAGGTGGTGCGGGAGTAGAATGCTAGACGAAGAGTTGATAGTCGTTGAAATAAGGACTCGGATGAAAAGGAGGTGACACTGAGGTTATATAGTACTGTGAGCTGTTGAAGCTGAAGAATTCGAAGTTGAAGACAAAGAAGTGAATAGGAAAGCCGAGGGAAATATATAAGTCTGAGTAACATAAAACTGTTACTCCACGTCTGTCTAGTCTGGGCAGGAAATGGACAGCACGGTTGAGTTGGAGATGACACCCTACGCAGCCCAAATGGAAGGATAGGGCTCGAGGCTTAGGCCATCCACGTGAAGAACTTCTACGGCCTTGCCAAGTCATAGAATGCAGAGCATACAGACACTGAGAGCAGAGGAGGGAAGCACTGGAGCGAAGAGAAAGCGGAGAAAGTGAAGCAAAAACGAAGTTTGTCACCCCTTGGGAGTGATGGCATTATTGGCTGTAAAAAGGCATTAACTTCAAGAAGGTTGGGATGATTACACAATCATAGCACGAGAAAAGAGATTCTGCGAATAAAGGGATTCTGCACCGAGTAACCATTCGCACGTGGAAGGATTAGATCCGGCTACACAGCCCCTCATTTGTTCTGTGCGATGGTAGAACATCCAATCGCAGAAGGATGCAGGAGGCAGCGGTTGGAAACAAAAGAGATCAGAAACAAAAATGATTCAAAGCAGCCAAATACACCGCGCAGTTGGTAAGCTTCGTTCAGGGGATGGAAGTAGATCCCGGACCCGAAATCCGGGGATGGACTATGGGATGGAACAATGAGCAACGGGTTGGTAGCCCGGGAGAAAAAATATGCAGCCTTGCTGGCAGTCTTGTTGTTCGCCTCATTCCCTCCAACGCCGTAGCCGGAACTAAGCCAGTCCGGTCTAGGGAGAAGAAGAGCAGAAGAGTCGCGGACCAGACCGCCAACTGTCATTGATTAGAGCTAATTCAAAGCCAGGCACGGCCCTGCGGACGGGGTGCGGAAACCCCGTCACTGATTAGAGGGAACTCATAGCCGCGACCACGGATAAAACGAGCAAGTGGTCGGGTGGACGGTTTGTTGTGGACGCACTGTCGTAAAACACGACTATAATAATAGAATTATAATGGCCACGGAGTATTAGCATGCAGCGCCAGTCGAGGATCAGAGGTGTCTAATGACCACAACCAGCTAGAGAAAGCCCTGACTGTCTCCCAAGCCGCTGGTTGACGATGCTCGCGGGATTCCGTGATTTCATAGGCTGGGGAAGTTGAGATGAAGGAGACTGTTTCAGCGTGGTTTCCGAACCAAGATGAAGCCTTCAGGTTTCAGACATGGCGGCGGCCGAGTGGACAGAGGGGATAGCGGATCAGAGTGGCTGCTGTTCTCCCATCGCGTCGTCTGCAGGCTATCGTGGGCGAAGATGGTGGTTGATGAGGGTTGTGGTTGTGGTCAATTGTCGTCGTGCGATGTGGCTCAACATCACTGGGATGCCCGCTCTTGGCGGCGTGACGCCATACTCAATTGGGTGCTTATGTAAGCTATGCAAACACAGAGATTATTAAGCACAAAGAGCAAACAGAACAAACAGGACAAACATCAACAAAGCAGACAAACAACACCCAGCCTTCCCACCGACAGCGTTGACTGCCTTCGCTGCCCGCTAGTTAGATCACTGATGCCTGAACAGCAGGGCCGCGAAAAGGCATAGGAAACATGACTCCTCCGTACAATCGGTATCAAGTGAGGCGCCACAAGATGACAGCATCCACCGCGGACAAGTGAAGCCTCAAAGAGCCCTGTCCTCAACAGTATCAAGGTAAGGTTCCAAGCCATCCAGGGTTAGAGGCACCTTAGACGATGATAATATCTTCCTTTTCTACTGAACGTTTTCTACGTGGCAAACCACTGTGTTATGCTGACATGTTCCACAACCAAGATTGCCGCAGTGTCGTTGCAGTGCTGCAGAGGAGCGTGTTTTCTCCTCTGTAAATACCATTGTCTGCAAGGTGGGATGTGGAAAACTGGTACAATTCCATAGGCCGGCAAGTTCCCCAGGGTGCACTGTTCCCTGATCTGAAGCCAGAGGTTGTGGTTGGTAGCGCGCAAGGGGAAGAGGACCCTGGGCCGGCGCGTAGAACATCGCATTACGCATCACCGTGGTCGATGCTTTGTGTTGTGTCTCTCATGCTTTGCTGGCATGAACACAACAACAACAACAGCCTGAACCGTGTTTTCTCTCTGAGAATCCGAGAGTCTGAGCTCACGCGACTCCTGCCTTGCATTGGGCAGCCCTGTACCCTCAAATCCAATCAGCTATCTTTGTTTTCACGACGTGCTTGGCTTTGTCGCTATCCCCCACACCCATGGCGTCCGGACCTCCAGGGCTGGTGTCAGTGCCAGGCGAGATTGTTCTCTCTATTGCCGACCTCTTGACTGAAAGAGACCTTAGCAACTTTGCCTGCACAAATCGCTACCTCAACTGCACTCTCTCCCCATACCTTTACAAACGCAATGCGAAACATCACGATGGTGACGCCCTCTGGTGGGCAATCCGACACGGTGAAAGAGCGATTGCAGAGAAGGCTCTCGATGCGGGTGCCGATATCAAAGCAGCCACGAAGCGCAATGACCGCAAGACGAGGGATTCTGACGACCCGCTTTTCCACTTGGCCATCACCACTCGACCACGCAACATCCGATACTTGCGTGAGGAACTCTACACACAATATGTGCAGAGACATCTCTCGCTCGTCCAGCTTTTGATTGAACGGGGTATGGATCTTGAGGACTTGGGTGGTCCTTTCAGTAGTGGGTGCACGGCACTCCAACTAGCTGCTTCTTACGGATATAACGAGGTTGTGCAGTTTCTGATCGACCACGGAGCAAATATCAAAGCTAAATCTCGCATTGGCGCTACGGCATTATACTATGCTGTTGATGGTGGGTGCAATGCAGACATAGTCAAACTCCTGATCGAAAAGGGCCTGGATGTGAATGATTCCAGTGACAAGTATGACATTCCACTCAACACGGCTGTCTCCACCGCCAACGAGCCAGTAGCTCGAGTTCTTCTCGAGCATGGAGCACTTGTCAACCGAGTTGGCCACTATCAATGTACCCCGTTAATGCGTGCTGCTGCCGTTATTGGAAGTGCGTCAACCATGGAGCTTTTGATCAAACATGGAGCCAATGTCGACGGCCCGCACAACCCCCAAACCAAACCTACCAACGCCGACGGTAGCGAGTCAGGTATTGAGCGGTGGGACAACCCACTAAGCCTAGCAGCCATGTCGAAAAACGCCGACGGCGTACGTCTGCTCCTGGAACACGGAGCCAACGTCAACCTTAGAGACACTCAGGGGAAAACCCCTCTCCACCATGTTCTGGTGCATCGCGACTTCGACCAAAAAATTGATCTGGCCAAATATCTCATCGCAAAGGGCGCAGATGTCAATGCCAAAAACAGGTTCTCCAGCACTCCGCTTCACACCGCGGCTGCAATGGGGGACGTGGAGGCCGTCAAGCTCCTCATTGAGCACGGGGCCGACGTCAACGTGCAAGACAACATCGGCTACGCGCCTCTCCACTTTGCCGCGAGCGCAAAGGGTGTCCAAACCGACCTGGCGACAGTATTGCTTGAGACTGGGGCAGATGTGAACCTCATGACGCAGAGAGGGAAACCCCCACTGGTTGAAACGGCATGGCAGTCGCAGAGGGATAACGAATGGGTCAAAGAAATGCTGGCGAAGTATGGGCGTAAGGACGAAAAGACTAGCACTGGAAGCGCTTAACTCTTTAACCGTTTTCTTAAAAAAGGTCGAGCTTTAGTAGTATCAATATTGGAGGATTACCCTTTTGTTATCTGGCTCCTGATGAGTTGTACTGTGTAACAAACGCCTGGTTCAAGACCCAGAGAGCTGGCCATAGTGAACACTATACTGAACACTCTGTTATTGATAACCCGATGCTATCTAGCAAAAGCCTCAAAAATGTTAAACAATGATACTTTTGTGCACTAACAATTAAGAACTTCATAAAACCTAAAAACGGAGTATGTACATCCCCACGGTCCACGGATGGGTGTGTTGCGAGTTCTGCCCAACCCTGCCCCGATTCAGGTACCCGTCCAATCAAGCATTTCACCTCCCTGCAATCCAGTGCTCGCTGTAATATGAACGGGTTCATCACGCGCCGAGTCTACGAGTTAATGGTACATCCTAAACACGACCATCTCGTGTGTAGAGACGAGTCATACTGTAGCTACCGAGGTCACGACTTCGGGGCTGCCTAACTACAGTACCCAACATACAGTAGAGCGCTCAGGCCGGGGTTTCGTTATTGGCAGCTTCAGTCAGGCTTTGAACCACGGTTTTGACGATTTGCTGCAGGAACGGGACACTCGAGAACACCCAGGAACATGGCCAACCAGACCCGTCAACGCGGCACACTGAACGATGGTGTCACCTTCGCGATCCGTGGATGGGAACTGCTGCTTACGAAGCAGTACTCGTTACATATGAGTTAAGGCCAACACTCACGTACTGTACGACTTTACAACGTCACCTTGCTCAAAATCGCGATTTGACTTGGGCATCAGTTTAGACTCGACTCTGTACATTCCATTCCGCATGATACAGAAAATGAAAATGAAGCAAACCAGCAAGAAAAAGGCGGCCCAGGGCCGACACCGGAGGCAGTCATGAGTACATACATGGACAAAAAAGAGGAATGAATCGAACCCCCTCCCGGATGGCAAAAGAACCGGAAAGAAGGAAGATTCGCAACGCAATTCCGATGTTTCGAGCAATAGAAATTAGCAACCTGACCCCCAACGGCGTTCAGAAAATGAGAACAGTGGACGCTTTCCATTTCCCACCCCTGCGCCAAAAAGTACACAAGAATAGGCGTGAACCCCTGAGCAAGAAGTTGAAAGACCACCGTTTAGAGAGGTGTAAGTAACCCGATTGCCAAAAAGAAAGAGAGAGTGAGAGAGGGAGAGGAGGGAAAGGAGCGGAGTATGAGGGAAACGGAGAGAGACGTAACAAGGAACCGAGCCGGGCGGATACCTCGCAAGGGATCTAAAGATCGTCTTCAAGGAACTTGTAGACAAACTTGAAGTCGGCCTTTCTTCGGTTCATCCTGTAATTCTGTGTTAGTGAACATTCAATATCAATCAGCTGGCATGGTTACACTAACCATGTGCTCTCATAATCGAAGAATCGATACGTTCCCTGCTCAAACTCTTCTGTGATCGTCTTTGGTTCTTCATGTCGCTGGAACCAAGTCTGGTACTGCTTATGGAACCGCCAACTTTGGCCCTTGAGTGCTTTGGCAGCCAAATACTGCTGGTAGGTTGCTTGGCTATAATAGAAGAGGTAGAACAGGGTGTCCGTGTCGATTCTTCCGTTTTCGTACAACCGGGGATCGTCGAAGATGGGGAGTACTTCTTGAGGATAGTAGAGTGGAGTGCCGTAGGCTGTTTGAGGTTTATAATGACGAGGTTTCTCGGCATCCGATGGTTCGGGACATGTGTTATGCGATGCCACCAGTAAACGTTGGGTGGATCCCGATTGAGGTGCAGTCTCTCGGGATTTAGTGACCTCGAAAGAATGTATCAGGTCTTGAAGTCCCGGTGGTAAGTGATATACCGACTCTTCTGAGACTTGCTCTTCTTTCGTTTGACCGTTTGTAGTAGGCTGGTCGGTGGGCTTTTGCTGCTGTGGCTGTGGTTGTGATGGTTGTGGCTGTGATTGTTGTTGCGGTTGCGATTGTGATTGTGGTTGAGGTTGCGATTGTGATTGCTGTTGCTGCTGGGGTTGTGGCTGCGGTTGTTGTTGTTGAGGAGCTGACGTTTCAGCCTTGGTCATCGCCGGCGTCGGTGGCACAGTGCCAGGTCGACTAGCAGCAACACTGCTGAGAGTAGGAGACTTAGATTGGTTACTTAGATCGTCCGCATTGGCCGCATTGGATACTAATTTCTGAACCGGTTGTACGGGAGCTACTTGGGGTGACGCTGTGGACGAAGGCTTTGAAACTGGCAGTACGGCGGATATGGCAGGGCTTGTTCCAGGCGGAGGTGGTAAAGGTGCTATACCAACTCCATTCTTATCACTCGCAGCAGCAGCAGCCGCGGCAGAGGCATATTTTAACGTCTCTCCCGGTAATCTCGTTGGCGGTGGAGCAGGCTTTAATACAGGGGCAGGCGTTGACGACGGTCCGTTGAGATTTAAAGTGGCAAGCACTGACAGAGGTGATTTCATTTGTGTTGACGAGCGTCTGGCAGGACCACTGTCCGATTTATTTCTTCGCGGTTCCGTTGGCTCGTCGTCTTGTATCGATTGCGCGTCCTGAGATGAACCGCGGTCATTATCTAAGCCCATGCCGAATGTCGCTTCGTCGTCTCCAAGTTCAATATCGTCGTATATCGTCTCATCTTCGCCGCAGAAGTCCGCATTATGGCCGTCCTCTGCGTAATATTTTATGGCTTCCTTCATTTCAAGAACTTGACTTGTCTCCACGTTTCCATTTTGTAACGAGCGGAGTAGCAACTCTAGTTTCCCAACATGCCATTTATGTCGTTCCGATACTCTCGAAATGTCCGCTAACCTCGTCGCCTTAGTTGCGTCCTTTTTGCCCTTCTTCATTGTCGCTTGTAGCATCTCTTCCTCTGCTTCCATAGCTTCGATCTTTTGTTGAAGAATGTCCACCATCGACGAGAGGAAGTCACAAGTCTCTACCCGCTCCTTTTCTTTGGGGTCTAGTCTCGAGGCGGCTGATAGACCTTCTTTCGAGTAGGCTTTCGTCTTCATCTCTTTTTCGACTGCTTTGAATTGTTCCATGCACTGTAAAACCGGTCAGCATTGCGGGCGGGATTGGGGGAACGTAGAGGGTCGCCGGAAGGGGCCGCGCACTGTTTCAATGGCCCTCCGCTGTTCTAACAGCGGGCTCTTGTCCTTGACCTCATTTCCAGCAGCCCATGTCTTTATTTGATCACGAAACCGCTGGAGCTTCTTGATCTCTCGCTTCAGGTTATCTTCAAGCTTGTCTCTCTGCGCAAGGTTGGTAGTGGTTTTGATCTTGTCGTATATGCCCTCGAACGATTGTATGCCTTCGCCGACCTTCTTGAAGGTCCGGTCGATTTCTTGCTGTGTTTTCCGAGACGTCATGACTGCTCTTCATACCAGAATGGGCTCAGAAAGCGCCGAGGGAGTTAGCAGTGATGCTGATGCGGGAAATGAAATGGTGGTTGGATGGAGAGAAAACCAAACCGGTAATGGGTTGCTTGATATAATGGACGTGATTGTTGTCACTGTACGTGTTCCAGCCGTCAGTTTTCGTCTCAAAGATGTGTATTTGCGATGGCAAACTGCGCCAGCTATGCGATCTCTCCAGGTGGTGTTGCTATCCTGATGGCAGCATCGATGCCAAGACCGTCAGTCAGTGGTTGTCGTCGGATAATTGAAAAAGCGAAAGATCGCGCTAAGTGAAACAACAACGTGATGCAGATTGCAAGGAGCAACACAAATTGATGGCTGTGTGTGATGAAGGAAGAGAAGGTAAAAATGAGAATCCATGAGCTGAGATGTTTTTCAAAACAATAACGATTATGTGATCAGGAGCTCGGCGCCGGTCTGTGAATCTTCCCCAAGGAGCTGGTTTTCTGTTCTCATCCTGCATCATTCGTAGCCACGCACGGCCTTCACTGAAATGAAAGGTAGAGTCCTCCTCTGCTGCTGAACCAGTAATTCGGTCTGACATGACTTCTAGCCGTTCTGCAGCGGGTGTCCTCCGCTTCAGTTACTGTGGACAAGAAGCTCGTCTCGTCAATTGGACGGGGGGTGCTCGTGCTGGCGGCTGTCGGGCCGGATGATACTGAGAAGGATGCAGAGACTCTTGCTGCCAAAATCCTGAAACTCAAGATGTGGCCCGACGACTCCGGAGCAAATGTATGGTTTCCAGGCTGTAGGTGTTGCTGTTTGGTCTAACAGCTCCTTGTGTTTGCAGTGGAAGAAAAGTGTCCAAGACATCCAAGGGGAAGTCCTTTGTGGTACGTTCACCGGCTGGATTTCTACGAAACCGGCTTGCTGACCCTGATAGTATCGCAATTCACACTGTTTGCCAAGGTGAAGAAAGGAAACAAGCCTGACTTTCACGGTGCGGCAGATGCAGTCAAAGCCAAAGAGCTCTACGACCATTTTTACACGAAAGTTGGAGGACTGTACAACCCTGAGCGAGTCAAAAATGGCGTCTTTCAGGCGATGATGGAAGTTGGACTCGTAAATGATGGGCCAGTACGTGATCCACATGTCCGATCAAGCATAACGTTGGCCGGACACCATTTTGATGAAGTTCGCAGCTGACGTTCGCAACAGGTCACATTAGAGCTTGATACCAGTAGTTCAAAAAAGACAGAATAGACGCCTGTCATCTAACGCCGGTGCCGGTGCCGGTGCACCGTGTAATATAGAGAATTCACATACCCGCTCATAGTTAATAGCATAGAACTTGAAGAGCATTTGATTGACTAAAAAGGAAATAGGGCTTAGGGCTTGGCGCGGAGGTACTGGGTGGGGTGTTTGTCATGTTTGCAACGGTGAATGCGGGACAATTCAGCTCGCGATGGAATGTTCTTGAACCTCATCGCCCGTGTCGGCCTCTGCTTCTGCATTCTTTGAGGATCACTTCAATTTGCTGAGCTCCAAACAGCTTCAGTTTCTTCAGTTCACTTTTCCAAATTCATCCCACTCACACACTCGTTCTCAGTCTCAAGTGTAATCCCATAGTTTTGTTCAGTTCTCTTATCCCCGCGCGTCTACGGAGTAGTTCATAATGGCCGACGAGAAAGGTAATGTCGGCAAAGTGCTCACACAATAGAAGATCAATGGACTGACATTGCTTAACTCACAGGACGCCCAAGAGTCTACTTTGACATTGCAATTGGAAATCGTCAGGAAGGTCGCGTTATTTTTGAACTGGTACGTCGCAGGAGTCCTTGATCAGTTGCTTGCAAAAAACTAACATTTGCCAACTAGTTCAGTGATGGTACGCTAGTTTACTGATGTTTTCCTCTCGAGCTCATTTCTATTTATACTGATACGTATCATAGTGGTCCCAAAGACAGCGGAGAATTTCCGTGCACTCTGCACTGGGGAAAAGGGGATGGGAAGTCAAGGCAAGCCCTTAAGCTATAAAGGTACGAGCAATGTTTACTATGGGCACCAACACACTCGCCAGGTAACCATTGCTCACTAATCGCTCTTTAGGGTCCATCTTTCATCGTGTAATCAAACAGTTCATGATTCAGGGTGGTGATTTCACTGAATTCAACGGCACCGGCGGCGAGTCGATCTACGGCGAGAAATTCGATGATGAGAACTTTGAACTCAAGCATGACCGTCCCTTCTTGCTGTCCATGGCCAATTCTGGTCCTGGTACCAACGGAAGCCAGTTCTTCGTGACCACAGTCCCCACACCCCATCTTGATGGAAAACACGTTGTTTTCGGAGAAGTTATCAATGGCCGAAGCATCGTGCGCAAGATCGAATCGCAGCGCATAAACGCAAACGATAAACCCCTTGTCGATGTCAAGGTTACCGACTGCGGTGAACTTACTGGAGACGAATACAAGAAAGCTACTCAGCGCTTTGTCGACAACACGGGCGACAAGTACGAAGACTACCCTGAAGACCTCCGTGAAGAGCTCTCCCTAGCCGATTATTACAAGATCGCTGTTGATCTCAAGGAATTCGGAAACAAGGCGTTCAAGGCCGGTGACGTCGAAGTCGGATTGGAGAAGTACCAGAAGGGTCTCCGTTACCTCAACGAAGCTCCCGAACCCACAGATGCCGATTCCAAAGACCTCCCCTCCCAGATGGCAGCTCTGCGATTTACCCTGAACTCAAATTCAGCTCTCCTCGCCAACAAACTTCGCCGCTTCGCTGACGGCCGTACTTGGGCTGGTTACGCCATCGAGACTGCGGCGAATGCCAATGCCAAGGATGCTGATAAGGCGAAAGCGTACTACCGACGCGCGGTCGCGCTCTGTGGATTGAAGGAGGAGGATGATGCGCTTAAGGATCTTGAAGAGGCGCGCAAGCTCGTCCCCAATGATGCGGCCATCATCAATGAAATCGCGCGCGTCAAGAAACACGTTGCAGACCAGGAACGCAAAGAGCGTGCTGCGGCTAAGAAATTCTTCTCTTGAACAACGAGACTTCTAGAATTAAGCTCGCCTAATTCTTTTATGGATATCCCCCTCTGGACTATTTCTTGTTGCGAGATATCCCTTGGTTCCCGAGCAGATAATGTGTGGGCCTCGTTTTCTGCTTAATTCAGCCATTGAGTTGCAGCGGATAATAGAGTCGGTGTTTCTGATACGGACTTTGAGATTACATACATGTTATCATCTTTATCCGTATAAAGATACTACCTATTTCATTCACACTATGGAAAGAGTGGGAAAATACCAATAATGCAAAATCTCGAACATTCAATCCAGATAATCACGATACTGTACCTGAGGCTGCCCATCTTTCGTGCTCGTAATCGCACAACTGCCCTTGTCTCTTTTCTGCGCAGGCACCTCAGGCCTGATATCAAAATCAAAGATATCCATCGGTAGCCCCAATGTGGTGCACGCATTGGGGATGTCCACTAGTCCTGCAATATGCCCCTGGACCGGCGCACAGCTCAACAATAAGTAAACTTGGTAGTCACTATACCCGTAGCGTCGCAGATACTCAATGGTCCGGCGACACGTCTCCCGATACGCCACCGTTGCGTCCAGAAAGTGCTGCTTCCCCTTGTGATCCACAGAAAAGCCCTCAAAAGTGAGATAGCGACCAGGACCAAACTGCGGTTCGACAGGACCTGGAATGAAGATGGGTGACTTCATACCCATTGCGGCCATGCCGTCTTTCATGACGTTGAACTTGATCGTGATGACGCCGGCCATTTCGATGGCGCCGCAAAAGGAGATTTCACCGTCGCCTTGGGAGAAGTGCAGGTCGCCAACGGAGAACTTGGCGCCGGAGACATGTACGGGGAGATAGACTTTGGAGCCGCGGCTGAGGTTTTTAATGTCGCAGTTTCCCCCGTGTTCGGGGCGACCCTGATTTGAAAGGAGTGGAATTAGATATTTCTACACAGTAACACTTCAGCTATAGGGACTGCGTACTGGGATAGTCCGCGCTCCTTCTTTCTGGATCTTAGCCCGAAGTTCGCCCTCTGCAGCGCCCGCATGCGCGTTATTGGGTTCTGGGAGTTTGGCAACGCTGTCCGTGCCGTGAGCTTGAACGAGTTCGCCCTCTCGCCTGTTCCATTCTGCAAGCACCATAGCAGACGGAGCGCAACCGAGGATGCCTGGATGGATCAGTCCTGCGAATCGTACACCAGGGATATGTCTGGATGAGCAGAAGATGCCCTCAAAGTCCCAGATTGCCTTAGCTCTGTAGAAGTACATACGGAACTGTTAGTTGGGGTATATTACTTCTGGTATATGCCAGTTTCGAACGATATACTCACGCGTGCGGGTAGAATTCTGACAGAAAACCACCCCCGTTATCCTTGTCAAAGATTTCAGAGAACCCCCATGGCTGGTCTTCGAATGGCTGAACGTCTTGAATCTCAACAACGAGGACGTCGCCAGGTTCCGCTGTCTCGATATTGAAAGGGCCGGTCAGATAGTGCACTCCCGTCAGGTCGACGTCGCGTACGTCGTCTGCGCAGTCATCGTTTTTAATTTGGCCACCAGTCCAGTCTAAGCATTCTATCTTCACGGTCTCGCCGTTTTTGATGCTTGCAGCGGCAGGAACTGAAATATGATGTTAGATTTGATGCAGTTTAAGGGGATATCGGGGGACATACTGTCTGGATGCCAACGATTCTACACGAAAAGGGAGCACATGCGACTGTTAGCAAACTGGAACCATTTCGAGCCCATGGTTCTTTTATCAACAAGACTCCGTTGCTTGTAGTATGTGTCATACATGGATGCCCGCCTGATCCCGCGCAGGCTTCTTGCGATCCACGCTCATTGCAGTCCTAATTGCCTCGCGACCCATAGTGACTGTGTTTGTCAATAGCTTGGATTCTTTGGAAAGCAGTCAAGTAATACACTATCTGAGCAACGAACTCTGCGATGCAAGGATAGGCCTTACACTCGACCAAGATGGAGGGGAAAAGGTTCGGACGGGAAGTCACCCAGCCTTTATATCAATCACGGCCACCACTGGAACGTCCAAGGTCTGCGTCCAAGTTCCAGGCATGTAACCGCCAACCCCGCAGCGGAGAGACGGCGGAAGGAGATGGCAACGACAATCCATGGCCGACTTCCCCTCATTTCCAGAGCTCTAGGTTCAATGATGTCGAGTCAACGTTGATTTGTCCGACTTAACTCATGGAATTATTAATGACTCGACAAACGAACGAGATTCAACAATATCATAGTCCCAGTTCCATAATTGTATCTTCCCATCGAGGACGAATATTCTGCTGACAGATGACAGATTTGATTGCCGACGGGCCTTTTCGGGCTTTGCGATGTGCAAAAGTGGACGCGACCATCCACGTCGTTCGTCGTTTGATCAATCCCCTGATGGGATCCAGAACTGGGAGCTCGTTTCCTCGAGTCGCGAGATCGTCCCTTTTGTGCGCGGGTTCGCTGCCCGCAAGATATCTCCCAACGGTGATACATCCATCCCCAGCCAGCTGCTGTGAGGTCTCTGTGGGGCCGTGACTGGGTTCGCTTTGTTGGCGCTTCAACCTTAACTAGCTCGACTCCGACGACACGACAAACTTCTTCTTCCTTCCTCTTCTTCTTCTTCGTCTCAGCGACCGTCATCAGCTGTGTCGCAACCCTGACCCTAAAAGAATGATGGTTATCTGACAGCTGATTTAGAACGATTTTGTGGCACTGCATGGATCGATGTTGCTGCCAATCGCATTTCCTATGGAAGAGCGTTTCCGTGTTATTTCCCCAACTCATTCATTCTCGATCTCTGATCTGCAAGTCGGAGATGATATCAGCGACTCGGGACTGGATTTGCACGGGTCCTTACATTTATTCCAAGTATACCCTGCACAATCATCCATTGACCTGCAGCAGTGACGGCGGTAACCTCGCGAACTCTTTTCAATCAAACATTACTTTGAAAGACTGCCTTATTTCAATTTCAGAAAGTGAATGACTTCTGAGGGTATTCACACTTTCAAATGGCTAAATGGCCATCACTGGAGATGGCTCACTTGAAGGACCTGTTTGTGGAACCTGGACGTCTGCTCTCTTTGCTCTTATGCTTCACTTGTCATAAAGTGAATTGACAAAATTCTTGTTCTCATTCTCTGTTTAACTCCCTTTCACTTACTTGTTCACTCTAGAAACTCAAGCTTCAAGGTGAAACTCAGTTCGAACTCGGTACAGAGTCCCTTCTTATATATATATGTTGATGTGTCGTCAACAATGTACTCTGCGTCTCCATTAAGCACCCGAAGCGGGTCCGCCCTTGTTCTATAAGGGCCATCTGGCACAAAACCAGCAGGCATTGTTGCTCCTCCAGATTCTATATGGTTTTCAGAGGAATCTGTGATGCGAGCCTGACATGGGCAACCCCTAATATAACTGAAATGGGTGGCACAGTGCGTGCCGTAACAGATAGTTCATATCATCTGCACCCTTTTGACATATGAGGCACGAGTGCCTGGCGAACGATTGGAAGAGCAATCACTCATTCCATGCTGCTATCTACATCTAACGACAGTCGCCGAGAGCTCTTAATGTCAACCGGGACTAGTCGTCACTGTTTGAACAAAGGGTACTGTCACATATGGTGCCGGAAGGTTCTCTTCCGGCACAACAGGCACACATTCACGCATCATTTGTCCTCCTTTAAAAGCTTGCTTCTCCTAATCTGTTGCTACAGATCTCTAGCTCCTGCCTGCCCCAGAGCACAGCTTTACCTCTAAATTATCACGTTCCAGACTGCGTCTTTTTTCTATTCAAATCGATGACCCTTTACAAACCTCGAGCTACGACCACGCCTTTACAACTTAACGATAGCTGGATTTAGGCCTTGGACCTTTACTTGGAGCACCGTCAGCAGAAAATCGAACTTGATAATAATAATGACCGCCACTCTGAACACGTTGCCGGCCGAGCTACTTATAAATATCGCCAGCATCCTGGATAGGCAGCAGGACCTTATCAAATTTGCATCCTGCTCCCGCAGGACATACGATATCGTGATCCCCCTCGCTTATCGCTTCCTTTTCCTTCCGAGAGGTTTCGTGCGCCGAATTTCGGGTGTGCTACGCGCGATTTTGCTCGATCCGGCTCTGGCACAATGGGTTCGAGACATCGACGTGAATTCCACGGGGTATCATCATCTCCTAGGCAACCCGGATATCGACCCGATGGAATCGCAGGCTTTCTTGATCGATGATAGCCTCCTCCAGAACGCAGTGGATAACGCAAGTCACTCGGAGTGTGAGAGGAAAGATTGGCTAAGGGATATACGCGAAGGGAATATGGACGCTTATTTCGCTCTACTACTGGTACAACTGGTTGGATTGCGAAAGTTGTCTATCAAACGCTCAGGTGGTGGACCATCATACACTTCCAGAATTCTTGTTCGCGCAGCCAAGGGAGAGAAACCGTTCGACTCGACGACCCCAAGTTTTCCTCGTCTTGATGAAGTGAAACTTCACGACCCAGTCCCTTCTCGCTGTATCACGTCTGACAAGCTTATTCCCTTCCTTCACTTCCCCAGTCTGCGAAGCATCGAGGCTTCAGCCATCTTCGATGACGATGCAGTTTGGGAGCCACAAGGGTGCTCAAATATTCTGCATATCAAACTCACCGGTTCTTTTTGCGTTAACGGCTTACATGGTCTTATTCCGAGCTGTAAAAACCTCCAAACGTTTCGGTACATGCACTGCCATCCCTACAGGCCGGAGAGTTTTAACCCGAAGCGACTATATAAATCGCTTCTCGCTACCAAGAACAGCCTTGCATTCCTCGCTATTACATGCTACCAGCAACGCGCACATCGTCTAGGGAACACCTTCCTTGGCTCCTTTGCGGATTTCACGGCTCTCAGATCCCTCTCGCTAGTTACTCGATTTTTGCACAATTCAGACGACGAATCAGTGCCACTTCATGCTCTTCTGCCACGCTCGTTGGAACGCCTCTATCTTGTTCACACAAATCCCAGTTGCGTGGACTGGCTTATCGACCAATTTGATGCGTGGACGCCGTATTGGGAAGAATATACGCCGAAATTGACAAAGGTCAGCATTGATAGTGAGGGTATCATTTGGATGAATGATAAAGAGCGCGAGATGGAGAATCATGTTCGCAGATGGAGGCAGGTCCTTGGGGCCAGGGTCACCATTGGATGGAATGGCATGGCGCTGGAGGAATAGATCTTGTCAGCGCTATTGATGATGTCCACTTTTGCCCCTGGATATCTTGATAACTAGTAAATTGAAGAATGAAATATTAAAAAACATTATTAGAACGTTCTTTTGGATGTTCATCCGATGAATCTGTCCTAAGTAGCAGTCAAGGCTTAGCACCGCTCCATAATCAAGCTCTATGACGGCAAAGTACAGCTGTAACTGCAAGCGCATGGTGTTCGCAAGTCACCAGTTAGTAGAGGTTCGTTGCAGACGGTGTGTGCGTGCCTGCCGATATTGTTCAAGATGTTGTATCGACAGCCCTAATCGCCCTTAACGGCCACCGTTGTGTCCCAGCCCAAGGATATAAAGGACCTTAAGGGGCCTCCTTAAGATGGGTACTATTCTTCTCATAACACAGTTTATTAGCAAGTCCGGGCATACTTTATCGGGCTGCGTACACCAGCCAACTTGAGTCAATTGATGACACAATATTTGAAGAGCCTGCTTGTTGCCTTGAGACAAAAACAATACGCCAAGTCAGTACAATTGAGCGCCGATGTGTTCCTCCAAGTACCGATGTGTTCTCTCAAGCCTCATGAGTTCTTCCAAACGTTTCTATTGAGTATGTAAACTCGATCCTTTTCTTTCTCTCTCCCCACAAGTGTCCGAGAAGTGCAATCTCGCATCATCGCTGTCTCAAAACAAACTTAAGTCTTAAAATCTGATATCCATCAGCATTGACGAGAATCCCTCCGCCCATCTTGATCAAGCGTCCTTGAGTGGAAGCAACGACACATGAAAGGTAAGCTGCGCGTCTGAATCTCACTCTCCAAGAAAACCCATTTGCTCACTGACAAACTGATAGGCTAGCCACAACGCGCAAAATGACCAAGCTGAACGACTCGTTCAGAAAGAATTTCAGGGTCCCTTTGAAGGTATGTAACCACGAATTCTGTGTCAACCATGATCAGCATTCTTACAAGAGAATTGGCGAGCTGACTGATTCCTCCTCAAAATTATGCAGATTCGCAAGGCGACAGCGAACCCACAAACAAACTCATCGTTGACCGTTCTACCACACGATCTCCTTCTTGAAATCTTGTCCTACCTCAACCACTACGACCATCTTGCCTTCGCCTTGACCTGCAAGCTATCCATCCGGGTTGTTCCCAGCTTGCTCAAAATGCGAATAACCTGCCCCAGCCTCGTGCGGCGGGACGCTGTGTTCTTCACTGAGTACCGTCAGGAGTACATGCAGTTCCTAGAGCGCATCCAACCTCGAGACGAAAACGGGTTAATTTCGAGAAGATGGAAGTTATGCACGCATTGCAAACGATACCGGCCCACAGACGAAGAGTATTGGGTGCTTCAGAACGAGAGGCGGGAGAGGCTGAAGAAGAAAAAAGTGACGCAGGCTGGCGCGCAGAAGGAGAAGAAAGAGGATACACGACTAACCACCGACCTGCCTTATTGGATTCATGGATCTGGGGTTTGTCCGACTTGCATGGATACGGGTAAGGAGTGCCCGGTGAGGTTGTGGGTTGTCTAGAGACGGGTAGTTGTGTCCTCCTCCGGAAAACTGTCAAGTTGTTGTGTTGAATTTCTTCCGCTTTGCCAATAATCACAAAGTGAAGTTGTCTGTCATTCGGTCGTCAAACTCAACTCTTGTTGTCTCGGGACTCCCGCTGGTCGGGTCGGGCCGGGTTGATCCGAGACTTGACGTCCGGCCGGGGGAAGTTAAGTTCACGGTCCAGGTAACTTTACAGGGGCGCCCTTCAACGTCTTCATCAACCTCATCCTTCTTCTCACAGTTTTCAACCATGGACGTTGATGAACCCCCCGTTCCACTGCCCTGTTCCCCAGTAAGGGAAATTGGCACAGACATCACATTGCAGCCGCCGCTCTCTCGGCGCGGACATGGTCCTGGATTAATCATTGTCCTTCCAAAAGACCTGAAACTCGAAGCGGACCAGCAGACACTGGACCCGCCTCCCCGACAGAAATGGGCGGAAGAGGGTTACGCAGTAGTAGAGGTTCAACTGTCTAGCGAGAACGATGGGCCTCTTTTAACCGATGCAATCAAAGTAGGGATTGACGCACTCAGTGTCTTGAAAGAATGCGACGTGAAGGATAAGTTTGGGCTCGTATGTATGTGTGCGAGTGTTCAATCATTCAGCTATCAATAATTAGGAGTGACTTGGAATCCAGTGTACGATTCGAAGCTCATTACACCCGATGAGGCTGCTAATCTGAGTTCGTTTCCATTTGCTGGCGTGGTTACCTACGGCTCTTCCATTGCTTCAAAGATACCCCAGCTCGTGCATTCACCCGGCAAGAATGAGACAGATCGCCTAGATTTAGAAGCGGATATCAAGATTAATGGGTACGCGGAGACAAACTCACCATATTTTGTCATACCCAAACACAAGGATTTCCTCGCTTCGTCAGCAGCTGTAGCCCACACTCGTTGCTTGACGTTCTTGAAATCGAAACTGGGAGGGCCTATCTTTGACCTCGAAGCAATATGGGAAGAGCATACATACTTTGAATTTGAGGATCGATCCGTTGCAAAGACAATGGGAACTATGGTCCAGGAGCCATATGTCAATCACATCCCCACGGTCAGTGCTCGCCGCTGTTTAGTTATTCAGAGCTTTCAACAGTCGAAAGATCATAGTCTTGATCGGTTTCTTTAGTCGAGACGCATGGCACTAAACTATGCATAGATTACCGGTGGAATTGGCCGAGATCGTCTGACGAAGTTCTATCGCTATCATTTCATTTGGAGCAACCCAAAAGACTCGAAAATTGAGCTGATTAGCCGCACTGTGGGGATCGATCGAGTGATCGATGAGTTTATTTTCTGTATCACCCATGATGAACAGATTGACTGGCTGTACTTTACCCTTCGCTCGTCCTTTGGATTAGTTTCTAGTACTAACTCTTGGGCCGCAGTGTTCCGGGAATTCCGCCAACCGGCCAGACTGTTCGACTCCCCATGATTTCTGTGGTAAACATCCGAGGAGATAGACTCTACCATGAGCATATCTGGTGGGATCAAGCTTGTTGTCTACGCCAACTGGGCTTGTTACCGGAATACTTACCGTTCCCGTATCCTCTGCCTGATGGACGGAAACTCGCAGACGGGAAGAAAGTCGAATATAAGGTTCCAGTGACAGGAGCAGAAAGTGCGGCAAAGCTGGTAGACGAGCATGGCGTTGAGTCGAATGAGATGCTTAGTTTCAAGTTGAGGGAAGTGTAAGATGAGTACGGAGTAGGTGTGGTGCAACTAATAATGTGGCGCCTTCTATCAGGGAACTTTTACGCTCCATACATACAAATGAGTCCTAATGTCATTTGCAGTTTTGTGGTTGATAATTCCAAGCGACAAAAGCCTGCCTAGGAATCCCTTTGAGGTTTAATGCCAGCCCATGTCCTCAAATATCAATTTTGCAGATGCCTGCATCTACATTACGAGCGACTCGATTTGCGCCAATCTTTCTGTCCACCTTGTGTGCTTGACTCCTTTGTCTTTTCCCTCATATCCAGCCCACCATTTTTTCAATGTCTCTAAACCAATAGCGATATTTTCAAACCCAATGGCTTCGTATAAACCCTGCAACTTCTGCGCGAAAAAGCCCCTGTCTTCAGGCGTACTACTCTCTGCTGCACCAATAAAATATACCCATACAAGAGTGTGCGCGCCAGGCATGTCGGCACGGATTTCCAATACCAGATCTCTCAGATGTTGCAAGCTCGAGGGCATTGATACCGTGGGCACCACAGGTCTGGAAAAGGCCCGTTCCGACGATGGGGATGTGAAAGGTGATGACTCAAGGGCTCGTCGCAGATAGATATCCGTGGCGTACGAAACGGCAGCAATCAGTACCGGCACCGTGAGCCTGCGTGGAGAGCCAACTTTGTTGCATGGTGTATTGGGGATAATAGCAAGGTAAACCTCCATTCCCATGCTTAAGGCTTGGATTCCTTCGTGTTCACCGAGAAATGGCCCGCCAAATAATTCGACCCTGTCGCTGAATCAGCACAACGGTTTCGAGACAGATACTAAGGACAGATCACATACATTTTCGTCTGTTGCATCAGGAACGATTGTGCCTCCGTTTCTCCACTGTGTACTCCTCTCGCCCGCACCAGCGACATCAGCATTTTCAAAAGATAACTGAAATCCGGCCCGCCACGTATCATTTCCCCGGCCAAAAGCAAAATAAGGACAGCCCAGTTGGAGACACTCAGGACTTCACTCCAACTATTCTTATTGATAATTCGTCTCAAGCCGAAAATGATCGCCAACCTGGCTGCGTTGGCGGAGTCTCGTAGCCCCGGTTCTTTGGCGCCCAGATGTAACGCTGCGACCATGCAGACGGCTCTCTTGATTTCTGGCTCCTGATGGGCTAATGGAAGGAGGATGTCTCGATAGCCATTGAAATGGCTCTCTAACGGAACCAGAGCCGGTGCCACTACGGTCGAAACTATAGAAAATATTTCAACATCCCTTCAAGTATGACTGTGGTATTACTTTGCAATTGGGATCTACGTACAGTGTGAAAATAGGAGCTGCGTTCGTCCATTAAGAATCTGTATTTCTGGAATTATCCGCTGGAGATACATGGCCGTCTCGTCTTGCACCACACTCCGTGACGTCCTTCGTTTTGAATAGTCAGATTCTATCCTCCGTGCGGCTGCTGAACAGTCAGTCGCGTCATGGATGGCAGCCAGCTCCTGGGCTGACACATCCGACTCCCTGTGTGTTATTATTTCCGTAGACTTTGAGCACACGCTTTCATCGGTATTTGATACCGGAGTCTGTCGACCTTTGAACTTCCCTCTTGAAGCAATCCCGGGACTGAAGCGATATCGAATTCCTATACCGGAACAAACAATTCCTTTCTTGATGCACTTGTGGCAATGAGGTTCGACCAGGTCGCATATAATGCGGCGCCTTGAACATTCGAAGCAGCCTAGATATGAAAAGATGAGTAAAGAAGATGGCCAAGGACCCAAGAGGGTGGAACAGACCTTTACGTTTCCCCATACCGGGTGCTGTCTCGAGACACGATGGTTGAGGTTAGTAGTAGAAGGCCTTAGTAGCTACACACGGCCCAGTGCGTTAACAGCCTGCAGGATAAAAATGAAAGGCCAAGAGTACATACATATCAAAACTCTCGAACGAAGTGAGATAAAACGTTCACTCCCTAATCATCCAAACTATGTTGATGACTTGGTGAAAGATTGTGTGAACGCGAGATAAACAGTTCTTTCCTTTAAATATCGAGAAAAGCAGCCTAGTGCTCCAACAGCTTATACACAGCAATTGTAGCTTAGGTGAAAGTAGTCAAGTTAAGACCGCAAATCAGATCGTGGTGATGCGAAAGAAGCGCGGCCCGGATGATTCGGCACCGGCTATTTAATCGGGATTGCTCGGGAGTCGGTACCCGCAAGTTACCCCGGATTTCCAGACCCAACGTTTGGATCCGCTCGCTTACTGACCAATTATATTTGATAACCACTCGGCACGCTAAATCGTCAATGGAGGCCTGGGCCCAGGCCCGGGCGCTCGAGCCACGTTGATGGACTGACTCGAAAAAAACAAAATGGTAATTATTATCATGTATCTACAGTCGAGGTGCCTGAGAAGGCTTCACTAACTCCTCCTGTACTATCTGCGCGGCTCTTGCACCCTCCTCAATCGCCCCATCAATGAACCCTCTCCAGCCCATCGCCCAATCCGCGCTGGCAAAAAGAACATTGCCATGGCGCGCCCGAAGAGTCTCCAAAAAGGTAGTTCCAACTCCGGGTGCAAACATGCACCAAGTTCCTTGCGAATATGGGTCGCGTACCCAATTGTGGAATACTAGACGTTGAACATCCATGAAGGTCAGGTCGCTAAAAGCTCCCTTTGTCGCCTCGAAGTCGTCCTCCGGGTGAATTGGGTTCACATCAGCACCAAAGGCCACAATATGGGTGTTTCCGGCGGGAGTGGTGCCATCCCCGAACGCGTAGACAAATTTTGCGCATGGTGCCATCGCACTCCACGAGCGAAGGTCTCGATCAGCAACCTCTGCGTGTACTTTGGAGCACATGTTGATATGACCGGCTTTGATTGCTTGCTGCTTTGCCGTGGGCAACGGCGGATCGAACTGGATGGTGCCAAGTACGTTGAGTGGGATTGTGCAGATAAGCCTCGCAGCGGTGAATTGTTTACCGTCCTGGGTAATGACCTGTGTCGTTTTGCCGTTGTCTTTGACTGAAGTGATAGGGCAGTTGAGGATATACGAGACCCTTCCAGACTCAGTTGCTTCGTCGAAAAATCGTCTTGCAAACGCAGATTGGCCGCAGTGAAGCTTGAACGTGGAGCAACAATCGATCATACCCTGATACGAGTAGAGTCCAAGTGCCCACCAGCGCAATATATCGTAAAATCCAGTGTTTTCCGGAGTTCCACCACTGCAAAGAACGACAAAAGCTTCCAATCCCGCCTTTTCTGTTGGCGTAAGATCAGCTTTAATCTGATCCATGCGATCTGCCATAGAAAGTTTGTCCCACTTAGCAACATCGGGATTATAAGCTGGGGTGTGAGGAAAAGGCATCAAAGTGCGACCTAGATTGCCATCGACATTGATGAATTTCTTGACTGCCCCCTCAAGGAGCTGAGTCTAGGCCAGAGTTAGCATATAAATTGCAGAAGGAAATGGCTAATAAGCATGCCTCGTCCAGATGAGCCATGGTCCTCGCACCGTCGCGAGTGATCAATTGGAAGTGATTGACCCCTCGGGTATAATCGTACGAAACCTCCAATTCGTCTTTCAAATCGTAATGGTAAATCTCTCGAAAGGTATGCGGCTGAGCCCAATGAATCCATGTTCCACCTAGTTCATAAGCATATCCGTTGATATTAGAGGACCAAGTGCGTCCCCCAATGCGATCACGTGCCTCGAGAAGCAACACGTTCAAGCCAGTTCGGGCTGCATTGCGAGCGGCAGTCAAACCAGCGTATCCGGCTCCAACGACAATAACATCATACACCTGTTGGGAAGAATTGACGTTAGTCGCAGGTTTGATGACGCCCAAGGTCGGAAGGCCTTGCTCTGCTCCTCCTTGCGGCGTCCACTGATAGCCATCAGCGGACTTTGGGAGGTCGGATGGAAGCGGGGTGTGCATGGCAACTCAAACAGGATATCCGGATCAGATAAAAAAATCACCAAGACTTTTATTCTTTGCGAGAATCGATTGAATTCTCAAATCCATCGTTGGAATGAGGTTGGGGCAGTATTTATAGCTTCCGCTTCTGCATTATTCAGAGACAGTCCAGATAGAGCCCCGCTCTCTTTTTACCTGCCCCATCTGGGTAATAGTAACCCAGCGAGCCAAAACGCATCCCGGACAGCCGACACTTGTCAAAAGACAACTAGTGTGCCAAATTGGTTCTCAAGCTTCTCATAAAAAACGGAGATGGTGATGTTGAAGTCAGAAAGGGCGGGGATTTGAGAGAAAATTAAGGTTTCTCCTTTTATGCTCCAAATTGAGTTTAGCGCTTCTCCGCTCGATTTCACCTCGACGTCGGTTCTTGTTCAACATGAGTTCCAACATCACTTTCCCGTCGGACCTCTGCTGAATTTGTTATGAAAAGGGAGCAAAACGCGATTGTCGATGGTCCCTAGACCAGAGCCCCTTTACGGAGAGCGATGGATTGGTTCTTTTCCTGGCAATCGAGTCTAAGCTCTCTTATATTACGGAGTACTCCGTACTCCGTACAAGTCCATCCGATGAAGGCCTACACCTAGGTTCAACAGCGATTCAATAATAATTGACGGGCACTGGGCAGATAAATCATTATCATTGAAGCTAATCTTATAGGATTATGTTTTGCAACTTGCATTAATCAGAAACCAGGTCATAAAGATAAACTCGCATCAACAGCAGATCCAGCTGCTCAGTCCACGACCGTTAACATATCGTACGCCTTATTCCCAATGGCCTTCATCATCAATGAATACGGGGTCATTCTCTCCTTCTTCTTTTTCGTCACTTCGACCACGCCCCATTCGTCTTCCATTTCGACATCCACCGTATCTTGCTCAACATCCAAAGAGCCCGTTTCCAAGAACACCTTGATCATGGCCTGGCTATGGCCACTGATCAGCGCGGCGCCAGGCGTGCCGTGTGTCACGGGAGCGTGGCGACCAGCCCTGTTGCTCAGATTCCAGTATACCAGTTCTGGCATCTCATAACCCGCATCGGCAAAACTCTTGGTGATGATCTGGTGATGTGTGTCCCACTTCTCCCCAACGCCAATCGCCTCATCCAGTTCCATATCGCTAAAAACGAAAAGCCGCTTGACCATATCTTCCGGTGCGACCTTGTTTGAGACGGCAATTCCAAGGATGAGCTCGAAGACTCTGATGAAATCCGTATTGAATCCCCAATCGGATTCACGCAAGGCGTCTACCTGTTTCTTAAATGTGCGGGAATCGCTCTGGCCCCCTATGTTGATGATACGGGGGTCTTTAGAGAAGGTTATCAGTTTACCACCGAATGGGGGCTGCGTTACCTCCGATATGATCAAACTTAATCCTATCGCAACATCCATTAGAGTTGCATTTTTGGCCTCTGACCTAGCAAGCATAGACCCGCTGACATCGCAAAGTGCCATGGAATCTGACAGTGAGCCGCAATCTCTTATGCGTTGAACGAGGGATTGCCACTGCATGTTGACAACGGTTTCTGTAACACTTCCAGGCCTGACCTTGACGGCTTGGCTAACCAGCGGTCCTGGTGCAAGTACCGCACCGGATATTTTCGCTTTCCCCAGTTCGACGGCGTCAAGGTACTTTCGGAATCGTCTGTCATCCTTCTTTGCGAAAAGGTCCTTGTATTGATCCATGGCAAGAGAGGGCACGCGGTTGTATTTGATATTTGAGAACGTGTTGGCAGATATGTCGCATTCCACGCATTGCAAAACCTTGCGCAATTTTGAGGTTGTCCAGAAACGGTATTGCTCTCGTGCTCTCTTCAGGTACATCTCACGAGTATCATCTGCCCGGCCAATTTTGTCTGCGGGGAAGAGTATCTCTGCAATAGACGTTGCTATGAGAGTATGTTTGTCGTGAAACTTCTTAAGCGATGGGGCCCATTTACCACAGAGTGTTACCTCTTTCTGTTGCACCGCCGTGCCACTCTCGACCAGCAGCATATCCTTCCGCAGCTTTTCCGCAAACAGGCGTGCTACAGTCAAATGCAATGCCCGATGGAAAGGGTCATTTGACAGTCGATCTAATATCTGCTTATGTTGTTCTGCGCCGTTGGCGTGCCTTCGCTCCTTTGCGGCCAAGCTTGTCTGCTGATCTCGTGCTAGCGATTTCTGTAATCGATCTTCCAGCGGCAATTTCTTCCAGTCGCCCCATTCGTCAGCAGTCATCGACGCTCGGAGTTTCTTAACCTTAGAGCGGTGCTCCTGATTGGAATGGCGTTTGTGTATCCGTCCTGGAAACTTCGATTTCTGACGCGGGCCCGCGTAACCCTTTGTTAGCAGAAGTTCCCGCGGATCACTCATATCCAATTTTCCGTGGGCTGACAACACGAGAATGTTCAAAAGATCTTTCCAATATCCGTGGGCTACACCATTAATCACCTCGTTATCGTCCACCGTCGACCCGGTCTTTTCAGTGGGAACAGTCTCCTTATCTTCGGAAGGTTTTGCATTCTTTTCAACCACGGGACGGAACAACCACTGCAAGTTCGCCAGAAGGGTTCGTGGATGATGCTCCTTTAACCATCCCATGGCGATATAGAACATGTGTCTGTTCCCCTTTCCCAGATGGATACTGCGTGTATTCCAGATCAGTTTCAAGCATGCGAGCGGGTCTTCCTTCCATGCCCGATCTAGATTGTCAGCCAGTTCCGTTTGCATACATGCCGACCATTCTCCGTCCATAGTGTGAAACAGGTCGACCAAAGCAGACTCGGTGGAAGCGAACGTCATGCCGTTGTTTTCCGTCAAGGCGCGGTTTTTCGACTTGCACTCTGAATAAAAAGGTTTGCTCTGTGCGCTGGATGCTGCTTTCTCGAGTGCATTGACAAATGTGTTTTTGCTCGGCTTGGGGCCACACTGGTCATCGGACTGCGTGGCTGATTGTTCGACGGTCGATTGACTGGAGCTGGTTATATCCATATTCTCTACCGCTGACTCGTCTTCGGTAGGGGCTGAGAGAAGTTTAAGAATATATTCGTCGAATGCTTGAGGGCTCATGGTAAGACAGGGATCTTCGGGGAGGAGCACAGGAAAGCTGGAGGCCATTGAACAGCCTTTTTGTGCAGCTTGCTGAGCAATGGAGTGCTGAGAATCCTCCATTCTTGTAACTGATGATAAGAAGATATAAGGGATATTGAACTGG
This sequence comes from Aphanoascus verrucosus, assembly GCA_014839905.1. Taxonomy (NCBI): domain Eukaryota; kingdom Fungi; phylum Ascomycota; class Eurotiomycetes; order Onygenales; family Onygenaceae; genus Aphanoascus; species Aphanoascus verrucosus. Next base: position 556 of record JACRYM010000042.1, on the reverse strand, counting down.
TATGCTAATATAATATGTTTCGAATGTACTCGAATATCAATGTTGCGATATTGAAGAGTTACATATTGGTTATCACAGTCTTGGGCGGCCCTTTCTCAATATTTATGTCTAGACCAGCCAGCAATAGCGTTCGACAGGTCTGAGAGCAAAGACACGGCAGCCATGGTTGGAGTTCCAAAAGCGGTGCCCGCTTCCGCAGCATCAAGGAGGAGAGTTCATGCTGAGTCATGGCGTAAGTTAGCGGCTGCCTTGTCGGAATCTTCATTAGGACGGCTACGGTACTGTACTGTAGCTTTCACCCTCATCATAGCGTCATGGCTCCGAAATCTGTAGAAGAGCATTGTCGTCCACTTCTCGTCACTGATGATGATGATGGTTCATACAATATTATTACCCAAGGGCGCGGAGCGCGGGTAGAGGGGATGGAGCAGGCGGGGCCACCGGTAACTCGCCATACGGAGTACCCCGTATTACTAGGTAATAAGGTACAGTACTCCGTAACAACTTTATTAGGGTCTGTTCGGTTACGCCTTTTTAAATCCTGTACTCCGTACTA